>JABASK010000007.1:0-141291 GCA_019776465.1 Rambutanura hunanensis | reverse complement strand
CATCCGTATTTTTGTCCCGGGATCAACCGGGCGTCGTATGATGAGTAACAGACATCGAAACGTTTGTTGAACTCAAACCCCGAAATGACTTTTGATCCTGAATCTTGCCAATCTTGCATTTTTTAGAAAAAAAATCTACTCTTCAAAACAAAAAACGAAACAAAAAGTGGCGAATTATTATACTAACAGTATTCCAGAGCTACTCAACAGAGACGAAGACGACAAACAACAACCAACAACACTTCCAACTTGACAATTCAATTGATACTGACAAGCAAACGACGACAATGACACAGACAGGAAGTGAAGAGAAGTGCGAAAAGTGGGCGGGGTAAACTTTATCTCATTTTTCGAACATATCGCGGCGGGAAGTTCAAATATAGCGTCACTTTCTAATACAAACGAATTGAAAAACAACGCACAAAACCTAAAAACTTAACTTCTAAACATCTTAACTTTTTAAAGATTTTTTTCCGACTTTCAATCAAGAATCAAAATTGTTCAATCGTTTTCCTTTCCGAAGTTACTCGCTTCGTCCAACTTTTCTAGGTATCAAAGCTTTACGCAGCAGTAAATGCTCCTTTGTATTTGAAAAAAACGTTTTTCTCCCCTTGCCCCGCCCATTTTTAAAATTTCTTCCAATCTTTATTTAGTTACTCTCTGTTATTTTTCAATCCAGTTATTTTTTTCCAAAAATTTCAAGCCAAAGCCAAAACTGTATTCAATTCATGTTCCAATTCCAAGTATCGAATACGAACTTCTTCTTAAATCATCCATAAGCCGATCAATATTGGCTTTTAAAAGAAAATTTCCTTTACGCAAAGCATTTAAAATATTTTCGTGCCTTTTGACCCTTTTAGTATAAAGAGCAATTCGTTCATCATGCCCAGCGTCGGGGTCATCGTCCTCTTCAGATGAACTTTCTTCAGGTTCTTCCTCTTCTTCTTCTTCTTCAGAAGATGACTCTTCTTCTGAATCGTCATCAGGTTCATCTTCATCTTCACCTTTGTCTTCATCTTCATCATCATCCGTCATGGCCTTTGACATTTTGTCAACTTCTTTTTGTAGTTCTTTGTGTCGAACTTTAGCTTCTTTTAGTTCACTTTCCATTTTTTTCTGTTGAGTTTTAAGTGTTTTTCGTTCAGTTTTTGAACTACTTTGTTTTTCTCGAAAACTTTTTAATTTGTTTTCCCATAATTTTAATTCACGTTCTTGTCGTTTCTTTTCAACTTCGTCTTCACTCATTTCGACATCGGACGACTCTTCGTCAGATTCTGAATCACCAGCACAAAATGAAGTGCCGCGAAGTTGTTTTGACGCACGGCGATGATCCGTAGCGGTGGTGGTGAGTTCTTCAGTTTGCGTCGTTTTTTCAATAGTATTCACGGCTGACACACCTTTACGAGGCTGCGCAAGCTCAAGCTTCTTTTCTAACAAGACTCGTTTTTTGCTCTGAATCCTCCAAGTTTCCTGCGTTTTTTAATAACATTTAATAAAATTATAATTCTATTAAAGGTTAGGTTTTAGGTTCTGAATTTAGGTTTATTAGGTTAAGATTAGGCTAAGTTTTAGGTTATTTACCTTGTGCTACCAACAGCTTTTGAATCGCTTCCTTGAATTTGGCTTCCCAGTCTTCAGCACTTTTAGTGCGAGCCAATTGAACGAGACCCTTGTTTAGAAAATTGGTTGAAATTAAAAAAAAAACTTTTTTTAGTATGTTTTTAGTATTTTGAATTTTGAAATTATACTTTTTTTAAAGAAAAAAATGAGCCCTCACCTTCAAGGCTGTGACTTCTTCCTCAAGTTCATTGACCTCTTCAATGTCCTCCTCTGGCTCCGGCGCTCCAACGACACCACCGCCCACACCGGACTTTGATCTTTTGACCCCTGACGTTGATTTGTACAAGCCGGATTTTACAAGCTTGAGAATTCTGTCAAACAATGGCTGATACTTGGTTTTCTGGGATGATGCACAACTGTGCCTTAAACTTGTCCATCTCTGCCTCTAACGTGATAATTTGACATTGCAAGTCTTGATTGATCTTGCCCAGTTGAACTTTGGCCTGAAGCTCAAGTTCTAACATTCGTTTGGTTGATTGAAGGTCGTCACGTAAAATGTCAATGTCATTCAATTTCGTCAGCTAACACAACAGGAAATCCGGTCGGTGTTCCGATTACTTCTGGTGTTCCCCCACCGCTTCCTTTTTGTTCATCAATTGTTGCTTGTTTTCGAAACTTACGTAATCCTGTTCAAAATTTGAAAAAGTATTCGAAATTTCAAAAAAAATATTCACAATTTTAAAAAAAAAAAATTAAAAAAAAAACTTCACCTTGTATCACCGGTTTACTCCTGTCGTTTGTCACAACTTTTTTCAATTTAACTCCTTTTTGTATATCGTCCAAATAGTTTGTTATGAATGGCGTCAGTTTTTGTCGCAGGCTTTGCTTCGGAGTCAAATACAAACTAGAATTAGGTAATAATAAATAAAAAATTGAAGAAATTTTAAGATTTTTCAAGAAATTTTTAAAACTTGGGCACCTTTCCGAAAGACTTCATTCTCGGTATAATTGGTTTTGAACGATCATGACATTCGATGTGACGCAACTTTTTTCCACTTTGAATTTCTTCCATTAATTTGTATGGGTCATGGCGTCTGTGCGCCATTTTGCGAAGCGATTCCAATTTCTCGGCCTGTGCCGCTGTTTGAATTCGACCTAAAAGATTTTTTTTTGAAAATTGTTCGAAATTATTTTATTTGTCTTTTACTACCGAACCTGGAACTAGCGGTTTTCCCGGACCTGGTGGTGGTGGCCCAGAGCCACCCGGCGGTGGTGGCTTGCCATTCGTCATATTTGTTAACTGTGTCACACTTTTAAGTTTCTTTTGAGACGGAGGTGATTGCTGAGGAGGTGGGGCAAGATTCTTGTCACTTTCGATCCGTATGGGAATTTTCACTGCTTTTTCCGGTGGGGCCTACTACAACAAGCATTACCAATTACTAATTATAAATTCTAACCTGGTGTTATAATGACACAAAAAAGCCAACACTTTGGACTAAATCTAACTAGATTAGGTGAAGCTTTAGGTTTTAGGTGCTAATTTTAGGTTTATTAGGTTAACTGACAAGACATGTGTAGAGGGAAGCTTGTCTTGCCTTGTGCCAATACCAATAGCTTCTGACTGGCTTCCAAGTCTTCAGCTCGAGATGACATTAGAAACCAAAAAAATTCCAATCCAAAAAGATAAACAACAATCTCTTGTCTGATTGGTCACAGTTGGACAACATTAATCAAGTCAGGCTTCAAACCATTTACCTCGAACACAATCCTCTCTGGCAAGGTGGGCGTGACCCAAATTATCGTCGTAAGGTCAAATCTTTTAAAATTAGAATTCTTGGTAAACCTTTAGAAAAAAAAAACACCATCTTTATAATTTATATTTGTAATATTGGTTCTAAAGATTTCATAGAATTATGCAGTTTTTAGAATTCCTATTCTGTAAATATGTGTAAATCGTGGCCAGTGTTAAAACGTAACGAATTGGTTTTAAACTCATTTCAAGATGAGATTAGTGTAATATTTATAATTATAATAAAAGGGAGAGGCAAACTACAAAATCAAGAAATTATCTGGCGCTTACATTTTACTCTACTCCCTTTGCCAATATTTTACATACTAAAATTTTCTAACGTAAAATACTTCCTTCAAATGTTTTCTTTTTAACGCACGACGATCGTTGGTGCTCTTTGAATTTTTTTTATGACGGAGGTGATCGACCTTTTCGAGCCTTCCACTCTTGAATTCTAACTTTGAGTTCATTATTTGTCACGAGCATTTCTAAAATTAAATAAATCAGAAACTACTTTAGTAAAAAATAATTCATACGAAAAGTTACCAAACTTGAGTACCTTCCGACAGAGGTTGTCGATTGAACGGATCCGTTGAGGAGTTAAGCAAGTGACGCATAATGACTGAACGATCCATGACTTTTCCGCTCGGTAAGATCACAGGATCTTGCATGATTTCGTCCATTAATGGATCTGTAGTTGAGTGAAGACTTATAGGTCATCAAAAGTATCAATTTATCAACAAAAAAATAAATTTTTCTTACCGCGAAATTCTTCCGGAGCATCACTAAAATCCGTATCGTGTTTCTGATTCATTATCACAATGCGTTGTGCTTTATGACCAAGAGCTCGAAACTGCTGTAACGGCACGCCATAGCGAATATTGGCCTTCTCCATGCGCGTAGCTGCTTCTTCGAAAAGTTCTGGACGAAAAGAGCGCTAGATAACATAGAAACAAAACATTTTTTTAAAAGTCTAAAAATCTAAAATCTAGAAGTACTAAGTAGCGTCTCTCCTTACTTCATCAGCAGCCAATGCAGCTGCAAAGGCGTCACAGTCAAGATGTAAATAAATGTCCGTTAATTGTTCCAAAAGAATCCTTGGTTCCCAACCATATTTTTCTGGAGTTTTAACTTTTAAGTTTTTACATTTTGGTCCACAGAGTTGTGTCAAATTGAAATTTAGCATAGCAGCCAATCGTCCAGCTAATTCTGGCCGAAGAAAAGGCTCATGAATTTGTTCTGTCAAGTAATGAAACATATCAACAGTTTCACGTGCCAAAGTTAAGTAACTTCGACATTGACGTTCATCCACTTGTAGTTGTCGTTGACGATTTTGTTGTTGCTCTTGTCCAATTCGATTCCACTCGGTGTGATTAGCTTGGAGTTCTTGAGTCTCGTGAATTCGCTGTAAAAAAAAACATAAACAAAATGTTTAACCTTCGCAAACTTTTAGAGAAGTTTAAAAAAATCTCCATTCGCTCTGTCACCTTGAGAGATTCTAGACTTTCATCCAATAGGAATGTAGTGTCATTCATGAGCATATTCACAAAACGTACAAATTGATTTCCAGATTTGGATTCGTTGATGATGGCAGTTCTGAAATATTCAAATTCCGTTAACACAATGACATGTATAGCATTATAATTAAGTACTCTTAATGAATTTGTCTCTCTTACCTATGGACATGACTCTGCCACATGGATTTGAGAATGATACTGACATGATATCGAATTGAAAACTTGTCATAGAACTCAGTATTGGCTCCAGTTGTTTCTACATCTGTATAAAACTTCATCAAGGCTGAAGCCAAATATCTCTCGGCAAGTGGATGAGCCATAATTCTCTGGTGTAATTCTTCTGTTCGACCAGATTGTAAATGCGGATTGATCACAAAAAGTACTTCTACTAATTTTGCAACTAAATAAGGATTTCTCATGTAGTAAGAGGTACAGAGCATGAGCAGAAGCCATAAGATCATGGATTCAGTTAGTCCTTCCATTACCACCATAGGTGCAAATCTGAAATAACAAGTAAATATGAAATTATTACCTCAATTAATTTAGAAATAAGAAAAATTGATATTTTCAACTTTTTTTCTCTAAAAGTTTCAATATGTAACTGAAGTTGTGTACTTACTGAAGACAAAAGAGTAGAAATTCTGCAATATCTTCGACATACCACTCTGGTAAATTGGCAAAAAGCGGAGGGATTTCGCTAGGTAGTGGCAATTCGGGGTAACCATCAACAAAGGCACGACCCGGGACAATGACCGAATTCAAGTAAATGGCAAGAGACGAGTAATGGGCCAAACAATTGCTCAAAAAGTCACTATGAAGTAAAACGGCCTCAGTACTCAACTTGCTTTGAGTCATCAACTACAAAAATATAGAACACATTCAGTAAAAATCCAAGAATATTTATAAAATTGACATGCCAATTCCACAGACCTTAATATCATTTTTCCATCTTTTCAATAGTCTCTGATTCCTCCCTGCCGATGGTCCAGCCATCCAAATACTTTGTGTTGAATCCAATTCCCCAATCATTTTCTGAATCTCTCTCAAATGTCGAAGTAGTCTTGTGTACGTATTAATGGCAGGAATAAGAGCAACATGATGAGCTTGAATGGTCAGAAACCAACAAATTGTTGGAAATTTAGGTTCGAGCCAGATATCGCCTCCTGGAATTCAACAGAATTGATAAAAATTTAACTTCTTAAAACGATTTTGATTTGAAAATTGAAATATATTTAAGTGTTTTACCTAAAGAACCCACCCAACTTTCCAATTCATGTGAGCTCGAATTGATCCTGGTGTCATTCTTGAGGTCAATAACCGACTTGGGATGAAACGGATAAAAAGCATCGACCTTGTCAAGGGTAACTTTTTGACAAAGAAGTTGGAATACGACTAAGTAGTTTAGCATTGGTCCATCTGACGTATTTTGCCTGAAACAATGAAAAATCACACTTATACCTTCCAAATCTAACTACTGTGGTACAGTAACCTCGACTTTTACCGACGATCAGCCTGCATCTTGGTACGACCGGAATTGTAAGCCAGAATAGCCGCAAGGAACTCGATACATTTTTCACGCGAACTAATATTGGACAAGATTCCATGAACTATTTTGTGCAGAAGTGTCTAAGATACACAAAAAATGTGGAGGAAAATGTCGAAAACTGATTACTTAAATTATTAGAAGATCAACCAAAACTCGAACTTAACTTGTATTAGTGACATACCCTTGTAAACTCTATTTCACGAACGAGGATGTTAACTACCGGAGTACCAGAACTAAAGAACTGTTCCCCTAACTTATTATCATCTTCGTAGAATATTGACACATTGAAAAATGGAGCCATGTACGAGATGTTTCCAATTTCATTTCCAAGAGCTTTGGTCAGTAATTCAGGGACAAAGTTGGGCTGAAACAAAAGTTATAAACCTTGCAGCACCATCTTACTAGTAAAATTTAGCAATAAGTTAATGTTTCTTACTTGAATCGATATCAAATAAGCAAATGGTCTCAAATTGTTAGATAACTTAAGATCCGTCAATATTTGCAAAGCTACTACTGACGGTCGATGCGTGTTGTTCAAAACTGACCCTGCTTTCATGCTAATCCACAATCCACGCAAGAGTGGTTCAAACATTTTCTGAAAAACTGGAAAGTTTGGAAAAAACTTGCTTGCCAATTCAGACAAGAGTTCACTAGGCAGCGATCCATTGAGAAGTGGAAGCAAAAGTGGCGAGCTTGACTGAGGTACTTGGCAAAAGATTCCTTGTAAAATTAACCCGATGTAATCTGCACTACGGAGTCGAACTAGTCGCAAAATTTCACGATACGGGCTTATTGTGCTTTGCTGCAGATAAAGAAATGAATTTATAATAAATCATTTAACATGTAAAACTCCACTTAACATTAACTGGTTTGACTTACTGTTGGATTTTCACGTTCAAACTCAAATGTTCTATCCATAGAATCCAGAAACCAATTTACAAGTATACTGGCCTTGTTCATTTCCGTATCGTCTGATCCATACCTATGTACACTAATTTCCCCACCACTATTACCTTCTCGTGTCAATTTGGGACTTTTCGGTGAACTTTTAAAGGCACCCGACACATGAACTGCGATGACTTCAGCACAGATTAATGAAATTACATTCTCAGCTTCTAGAACCTGACTTTCATTAGCTAGTTCTGCAAGGTATTGACTTGTATCAGCGAGGTACGGCCGTTTCGCTTTCAGCCCTTCATATGTCTCTTGATCTTGACCCCCATATCCAATTTGATTTCCAGTTAATACGTCAACGTTCAGTAGCCTTTTCATCAGTTTCAAGCTTTCCGTAACATCCATTAAGATTTGTTCGTTCATATTCTCGCTTACCTGGAAGTAAATGAAATGAACAGATACTTACAATTAAATAATTCAATCACTGAATTTACTTCAAATACTACAGGAAGGCACTAACAATACAAAACAACTTATCCCTTCACCTTCAATGTTCAATTATTGAAAGAGTAATGAGTAAACCGAACGAATGTCCGTGAAGTTAGAACATCTTATAGGAATTGTTATGCACTATGCTCCAGCGACAAAGTGAACATACAAGTGTAATTAGAAAGTCGGGCTTTGGTCAAAATCGGCTGTGGTTTTATAAGGCGTAAATAATCCCCGTATCATGTTCATACGAAATGTTCTTCCGAAACATTTTTCAAAAAATAATATTACGTTAACATTATTTAAAAATATTTTACCAAAAATTTTTTTGTTTCTACACATTACACTTAAGCTGACTATGTTCCGGACGAACGTGACACGTAAAAAATTTATAGAAAATCTCTAGTCCTTTGACCTTTCAATTGCACCATATGTTACGTGTCGCCTTGGTCTGGATCATTTTTCAAAAAAAGTAATTCTCCAAAAAGTTTTTTGTTTCTACACATTACACTCGAGCTGACTCTGTTCCGGACCAACGTGTACGTCACACCTAAAATTTTTATAGAAACTTTCGAAAGGTCAAGGGACTGGAGAATTTTTATAAAATTTTTACCTGTCACGTTGGTCCGGAACATAGTCAGCTGGAGTGTAATGTGTAGAAACAAAAAAACTTTTTGGAGAATTACTTTTTTTGAAAAATGATCCAAACTAAGGTGACATATAAAATATAGTGGAAATATAAGGTCGAGTGCTCAGCTTTCTACTGTAAAAGATTTACGTGTAACGTTGCTCCGGAACATCTAATCATTTTGAATGTAATGTGTAGAAACAAAAAAAAATCTGGTAAAATATTTTTTTCGAAGATCCAATTAACTGTTTGCGTTAATTTCGCACAAAAAGTTTGCATGTGCTAGTTTTATTAGAATGTGGGACATTGTGCGTATAACATGTTACGGTCGTGTTCTAACTTCCTAGAGCTACTGAACGAATAAGAACTACTAGTAAATCACTACTAAACAATGATAAACCGAATTGGGTTAATGTAAGGGTTAACCGATATCACTGTCGTCACATAGCAAGTGGCGACAATGGGTGGCAACTTTTGTCGCCACACATGATAGTTGCCATTGTCGCCACCTATGTTGAGAAAACACGGCAAGGGTTTATCTATTATGTAGTTTGGATCAATCCTCTGAAAGAGTTTTAAAAACTCTGAAATCCTAGTGAGCAGTCTATGTACGTTTACAAATTACTTTACTTTTTTGCACTCAATTGCGTGAAAGCTTTGTGTCAACCTTTGTCTTGTACTACAGGAAAATTCCTAGGTCCATCCTTTCCTAATTAAGTCTATTTTGGTTTTGATATGGCAAGCCAGGCGACATCAAATAAACAATTATTATTATTATTTATTATATTTACAGAAATAATATTTTAAAAATTGCATAATTCTATAAAATACTTGGAGAACAAACAGTATAATACAAATTATAAAGATGGTTTTTTAAAAGGTTTAACACGAATTTTGATTTTAGAAGATCTAACTCATGGTACTAGTAGCTAAAGTTAAGGTGTTAGCGGCTTAGTAGTTTCTAACGACAGAGTGTGGCATCAATTTGAGTTAGACGGGGTAAGGCCAGTTTGACCTTCCGACGATAATTTGGGTCACGCCCACCTTGCCAGAGAGGATTGTGTTCAAGATAAATAGTTTGAAGGCTGACTTGATTAATGTTGTCCAACTGTGACCAATCAGACAAGAGATTGTTGTTGATCTGTGAACAAATTATAATGTTTTTTTTAGTGAAAAAGTGTGAAAAATCGTTCATTATTTGAATTACTTACCCAAAATTCTTCTAAGTGGTACAAGTGTTTGATGCCTTCAATTGATTTCAACTGGTTATTGGCCAAATCCAAAGTTTGTAAATGTCTTAAGGTCGAAAATCCTTCCATTTTGGTAATAGCATTGGCCGAGAGGTAAAGTTGCTCTAATTTGACCAAAGTTTCTAATCCTTCTATGTTCGTCAGACGATTACTCTGTAGACTTAAGATGCGAAGGTTGACCAAGTCAGTGAGACCACGGATTTGATTAATTTTGTTCTTCCCGAGGTAAAGCTCAGTTAAGTTGGTAAGTGATTCGAGATTTTCAATTTGCTGAAATTAAAGAAAAAGGGGATTAGTTAGTTTGGGAATTGAAAAAAAAATTCTTGCAAAATGACTAACCCGAATTTTACAATCACCAAGTTCTAGCATTTGTAGGCTCGTAAGTTGTTCCAAATTTTCAATTTTAGAAATTTTGTTTGCACAGAGATAGAGTTTCTTGAGGGAGACAAGGGACGAAAGGTTGCTAATGGTTCGGATTCGATTGAAAGACACATCCAGTATCCTGGAAGAGCAGAGATATTGATAGACTTTGATTTATTTGTTATGACACTTGGAGTTAGTAATCTTACTCTAATTTTTGAAGGTGTTCCAGGTTTTCCAAGACGGTGATTTGGTTATCGTACAAATCCAGTTCGCAAAGAAGTCGGAGTCTATCTAGATTTTGAATTTTTTTGATCTGATTCCAACGGAGGTACAGACGTGTGATTTTTTCTTTAGGATCTTCCAATTCATCAATTTGCTCTAGGCGGCTATGATTAAAATCCAAGCAAGATGGATATTCTTCATTGATCGCATATGGGTCAGCAGGAGAAGGGGGTAACCCAAAACCATTGGGTAGTTCTGTTGTCGTCTGAGCGCCATCTTCGTCATCACTGTCGCTGTCACTTGCTACACGTACTACGAAGAAAATTCAATAAAATAATTAAAAGTTTACATCGAGGCTTAGGACCAACTAACCACCGTCCGATGGAATTGCGGCAACGACAGCGTCATCAGCGACTGGTGCTAAATCCGAAGCGCCGGTTGTGGAGGGTAGAACGTCTCCTTCCTGAATACTCTCTACGTCACCTTTATATCAGATTAAAACTGGTTTTAACTTGTATATCAATGAACTAACGACTAACGAGTAGCGGCCAGAATTATTTACCTTTGTTATCCCCCAAATCTCGAGTGCCAGCGTCTATTATGTCACCTTCTCCCGTGACTGGAACGTCCACCTGTGTTTGATTAGACATGTTGTATGAGTAAAGTTTACGAGTTATACCTTCGATTAATTGATGCTTCAACGAGAGGCAGCGATTGACATTGACAAGTCTTTTAGATTTGATTTGATTTCTAACTTCTAAAACATAACCTTGCAAAAAACATCAAAGCAGGGATTTTCTAATAAGCCGCCGCGACTTGCAGACAGTTGTTGAGTTTTTCTGGAAAGTAAACCCCGGATGCCGGACCTTGGTCCAAGGTGCTGCGTTTCGAAATGGTAATCGAGCAGCTGAAACAAAAATCGGATAGTTTTATAGAAAGTTGACGAAGTGATAATTTCTCTTAAAATTATTAATAACTTAATTAGCTTAATTATTATTATAAATGGAGCGAAAAGTTACGAATTTTTTACCCATATATGTACAATAAGTGCCCATCTTTGTCCCACTTTCCAATGTCAATCTGTACGCAACTGTTAATGAATTCAGTCTGATCAATCATCTGTTTTTGTTTACTTTGAACGGCGTAAAATTAAATGTAAAGTTACTTAAAGTGATACCTGATACGATTTCAATGGTTCCACTTATGGCAAGGCCGGTAGTCAGGTTATTGACCCGGCCGTCTCTACTCAAGTCGCGGCTAGCCTTCATTTCATCAAAGATCCTTCGACCTGATGACTACGAACGATACCCACCGTGGCCATATAAAGGTAAATAATACTTGAAAGTTGAAACAAATGGTAATTCGTTGTTTTTGCGATATTTTTTTTTATAACTTTGACGTATTTGGTTTTAGAAAAGGGATTTACCAACTGGCATTCCCTCTTCGTGGACAATACTACCAAACGTTTCGATGAGAACACCAAAGTTATCTTTGTCGAAGGTATGCCTGCAATTGGAAAATCAAGTTTTGCCAAAAAGTTAGCTGAAGATTTGGATATGCATTACTTTCCAATGGTAACGATGGATTTGTTGTACATAAATTACTATGGGTATGATATTCGACAACTGGATCCTGAATTCCCAAAGGCCGCTCGAAGCTTTGACGAGAAACGATTCTTCCGGGTAACTTTTTGTTATGAAACCGTGACACCGTCCGGTTTCTAATTAAACTTGTAGCAAACAAAGATAATTTTTATCATTTCATTGTTCTTTTCAGGAACCTAAACATCCTCAAAATATCTTTTTTCAAACTAGCCAGCTCGTACTCAAGATGCATCAGTACTTTGATGCTTTAGCTCACATTTTCAATACAGGTCAAGGTGTTGTTGTTGAACGTAGTCCATACTCTGACTTTGTCTTTGCTGAGGCAATGTACAAGTGCAAGTATTTTACTCGATTAGGTAAGTTGACCTGATTGACCTCGAATGTTTACTTGGTACAATTGTAGTCATCAAGACGTGTTTTTGGTTACAGCTTACGATGCTTACAACAACTACTACAAGGAACTGATGAAGGTCATAATCCGACCTCATCTGGTGATCTACTTGGATGCTCCCAATTCTGTTGTTTACGAAAATTTGAAAAAACGTGGGCTAGGAGAAGAGAATGCTATCACTCCAGAATTCTTGGAGACGATGGAAGAAAAGTACAAGTTTAAATTTTTGAAAGATATTGAGACGCATGCTGAAGTTTTGATTTACGATTGGACCGAACCTGGTGATGTCGAGGTCATAGTGGAAGATCTCGAACGATTAGATTTGAACCGATGGGATGTTGAAGCTGAGACACATAACCCCAAGTTGAAAGACTGGCGGTTTGATAACGAAGATCATGCGAATAAGTATCGTTGGACGTAAGTATGTCAAAGTTTCACAGTAATTTCCAAGTGACAGAAAGTTTTGTTATCAGGTTTACCAATCAGAAGGAACACGACATCACAGGTACAGTGTTAAATGCCTGTACGTTCGAGTGTGACGACGAGTTTATTAGTGCTGATGACTACAAGAAGTGGGTAGAAAAAATTGACTCGGTGAGCGAATCGTTTTTAGTAAACAGAAAAGCAGGAATTGACCTTTGACCCCTCTCTGTCTTGTTCTAGGTCCCTGGTATGAAATACGACGTGGGCTGGAGTCCTGACATGGGAGATAAAGTTTTGTTTAAAAGGAAAACTCCTCAAGTTTTTGCTGAATTAATGCTACGTAACTTTCAGTGGCGATAGAAATCCAAGGAAAAGCACCGCAGAGCCCAATTCCTAATTATCAATGTTTTTAGTAACGCCATCTTTGGCTTAAAAAACGTCTAGCTTAACAAACGTGTAAAGCAGTATACACTGCCAAGGTTAAATAAATCTGGCGTAACGAATTCGTGATTCGTGAATGCTCGTATAAAATGTTCACTCAAGTTTTTAATTTTAGTCTAAAATACACTTAAGTTACAGCGTCCAGCGTCAGAGCTTGGGCAAATTAGTGATAGTGATACGCATGCGTCGGAGACGGAGATTTGCGCGGGAACAGGGAATAAGGACGCTGACGGACGTCTCATGCGCCATCCGCCTCAACGCATTCGTTGATTTGAATCTGAAAACAGCCATTCGATTTTTCATTGGTTTAGGTTCCGGCTCGTTCAATTGACATTTGACAGTTCAACTAGCTGTGCTAAGTGTTGCGTTTTCAGTGCAGTGTGCAGTGCTGAGGAAACCTTACATTCAGGATCATCTTACATATCGTTGTCGAATCGCACAACGAAGAAGGTTAGTTGAATCGAAATGTATCTTATGTTGATTCTTGGTTCTTTCTTACAGTAGTGGTTGGTAGAAAAAAGCTGTAATAATTTCGTAAAGTAATCGTGCTAATTTATGTTGTTGGTGGATTTAATTGTAGGGTTTTGGATATAATTGTGAGATTTAATTGCTCAGTTCTTAGCTCACCATCTTCTACCTCCTCAAGGGCTTTGGGCACTTCTCTTAAGGTCAGCAGTAACCAAAAAGAGACTTTAAGGATTCAGGAATCAGGATTAACAGAGCCAAGGGGCAAGTATTAAGGCAAGTTTGATCACAATAATACTTGAGTAAGTTATAGTCTCTGTCTCCTGTATTGCATTATACATTGGGTATTCTCACAACCTTAGACTCAATGGGATTACCGAGGGGAAAGAGGCAGCTGCGATACAACCAAACTTAAAGCTAGAATACCGAGGGACGAGGAATAGCTCTCAACCTCTTCAGTTTAGTGTCACCCTTCAACGGATAGAGTTCTACGCCGCAACTAACTCGTTCGTTACAACAACGCCGATACTGTATTCATCAATTACACGTCAATTACTACAACTACTAACTATCATCTTCCATTTTCAGTGAGTACTGCCTAGGATTGAATAGCAGCACAAATCGACGCCTTTTTTGTGCGGATTGGATTGAAATTGCTTTCCAATTGGATCTTACTTTTTAGTCTGGAACAAGGTAAGGCTTTTATTTTTATAACCAATACCAATTACCACTTGCGTGATTAAACTTCTACAAGTGTGCTTGGCTTGATATCAGTTCCTGCACTAACTGCTGACTCACTTGAATCGTTTTGATAAAGTCTAGTCAGGAGACTACTAACCTAGGGCTAATATTTACCGATAAAAAATTAATACTCTGAGGAGATTGGAATTCAAAAACAATTTCGTTTTAACCCAAACTTTTAAGTAGATTCTTGTGACCTTCACCCTGTGTGTTTTAAGAAGCAAGGTAGCACAGGTCAGTCGCATAGCATTACGCGAGGAAGTGGTGGTGTGTAGTATTAACCATTTTTCTAGTAAGTATGAGAGCATAGCGATGAAAACTTTTGTTTTGTGTGTAATTTGTACGACATGTCTGAGCATTCCGTTGAGATCATTGCGGATGAGCTTCACTTAACTTTTTTCGTTAGAAAACCCAAATGTCTGCAAAAGCGACATTTGGCAGTAGATCCTTGTGAAATAGAAAGGGATAAAGGCGGTACTCTCCTCAGTTGTCCTCGTTTCTCTTTTTTTTTTTTTGACTTTTCGTGGCTGAGTTTACTGAAGATTAAATTTTTTTCTTCCTTCGTCAACCGCTACTGCTCTTGATTTCGATGGATTTTTGTTACTTATTCAATTTACACGATGTACTTTTTATAACCAAGTTGTTTTAAACAGGCAGAGAGCTCATCTCTTCAAGATTCATCGTTTTTTACGGAAGATGAGATCATTATCAACTTCCTCCCTTCCTCCTCCGTTTGGCAATCACCAACTGCATTGAAAGCAACTGGTCAAACAATCAATCGAACCTAATCAATCAAAATCTCTACTGATTTCGTAAGTTACTAATCATCACGTTTCTTACTAATTGCGCCTTGAAAACTTTCGTTTTTTTGGCTCGTGCCGTGCTTTGGCTGGTAACTATAAGTTTAACGATAAGTTTAGGAGTGATTTGTTGTAATTGTTTGTGAATTCCTTGGGTTATTTATACGAATTGCACTGAACTCAAGTTGATACTAATTGTGAAGTGTGTCACGTTTAAGGACACGGTTGGTGTGTTCCTTGCGGGTCGTATCAGTCAACGATAATAGTTGACCTTTGGACTCAAGTTTCGTTTTTGTTCTAAAAAATCTCGTCATTTGTAGTTACTCGTGAAGTAAATTGATATGTTGTTCTTTCTTTTAGAAATTAGTACAAAGTTTTGTAAAAAAAAAGTCCTGATAATTCATTTCGTTTCTCTCACTGTTCAACCCCTCCGTGGCGTCGTGTCTTTGAAAAAGCGGGTATTAGTAAGCAAAATGGAAAAAAGGCCGACTAGTATACACGAAGTGGATGCAATTTATTATTGAAAAATCCCTCGAAGGCGAAACTACTCTCTAACTTTTATTACCCATGCCCAGGTCTATGGAACGAGTTCTATTGTCTTTTTTTCAAAGTACTTTTACATCCTTTTTCGTTCCTTTTTTCCTATCATCTCCTTTAATCTGTCCACTTCTCTTCCAAATGTCCACACTCTGTCATCTCTAGAGATTCTGCACTGATTGACACGACGGAAGTGGTATAGGTCAGGTGTCAGGTCAAGGAAGCGATGTCTCGTCACCCTGACTAAAAATTTGAAACAATTTCTTGAAATCAATCTTCACAGTCTTAAGTTTTAACAACTTTTAACTTTAGTGTGCAGGACGAACCCATTTTTTTTGTGTAAGTTATGGGTTAAAGTTTTTAACCCATAAGTAACAGAAAATGGGACGACGACGACTAGGTTAAGGTTGTTGTCGTTGACCTTTTGTGTTTCGTTTATCGCAGCTTATTCTCCTTTTTCTAAAGAGAAACTATAAAGGTTTTTGTTGAAAACTGAACCTTTTTTTTGAGTTAGACAATTTTGAACGGTGCGACCAGTTGTAAAAAAAAGAGAGCTGTTGTTCGTGTTATCCTTCTTCATCGTCTTGTTGTGCCCTTAAGATTAGTAAGAGGGACAATTGAACCCGGGAGTGTTAGTAGGGTCACGGTACACTCGTAATTAATTGCATTAAAGACACGATCACTTACTATGAAATGAGAGAGGGGATTGAATGTTGAATCTAGAAAATACTTTTAGGATAGTAGTAGTAGATTGGATAAGGAAGTGTTTTTAAAATGGATCTTGTATTTTAGTTTAAGGTTGTGTACGACCCAGTAAGTTACTACTTGCTTGGTCTTTACTTACGCTTACGCTTAGGTTTAGTAAAGAAGAACAGCGTAGTCTGTTTTGTACTTGAATTATTCATTTTATTTCCCCTTGATATAACCGAGGAGAAAAGAGGATGGAGGGGTTTTAGTTGCCAGAAAAGAACAGATACGGAAGCAACACAAGGCAAATGAAATGAAGTGATTGATGAACGAGCGTGAAAGCGTCGCCGTCCCCCTTATTTCTTATTCTGTGGTGAATATGGCGAGGATTTTGAACGGATTTTGGCGGTAAAAAAAAACGAATTTTTTCGAAGGTTGGATTTGTTTTTAGCATAGAAGGCAATAAGATGAGAAGGAAATTAGTTTTAAATGGAAAATTTGATGGTTGTTCGGGGGGGGGGGGGGGGAGGTATCTTTGAGGAAGATGTAAGTTTTGTTTGTAGTATTTGTTCAAAATTTTGGGTTAGAAAGTTGTCGTTTTTTAGTTGATTATCATTCTATGTTCTAGTGTGTAGGATATGCAGCTTTTGAAAATTAAAAGTTTGCTATTGAACTTGAACGATTGTTTGTTACCGGTGGTGGTGGTGGTTTAGGTTGACGTAACGTTGCAGACGTGTAAATTCCAGGTGTGGAACAGATTTTGAAAGGAGGGTTTTTAATTTAAGGTGTGTGTAGGTTTCAAGTGGTAAAAGGTTGTTGGTAAGTTAATAATTTTTAGTACTGAAGAATTTTTTTTAACTACACGGTGTGTTTTTTTGAATGGGAAAAATTTACCAAAAAAAAAATTTTTTTTTGTGAATTGAGAAGAGTGGTACGATGATGATGATGAGTAATTGTATTGTGGTGTGGTTTATAATTTGGTAAGTCTGAGGTTGTTTTTAATGCTCAATTGACACGTATTATTATGAAGTCCCTGACTCTCTCTCTCTCCTCGACTTGTTCCCCAGCTGGATTTTCATCTCTGTCTGTTACTATTTCATTCTAACTGGAAGAGAGAGAGAGAGAGAGAGATGAAGATAAGCGCCTATTATCTTCATTACATCTTCTTATCTTTTGCCCTATCTTTTATCTTTACGCGAACAAATTTTAGTGCATAGGTTCTAAATCTAAACGGAGAAAAATTGTACAAAATGTATTCTAAACTTTGTTTTTTTTTACAAAAGTGGAGAAGTTGTACAGATTCTCCTCTTATTTAGTGAATTCAAGTAGGAAATTCAAGGTGTAATTGACAATTGGTATTAAAAGCAAGAATAGTTTTTTTTTGGTTAATTAATTAAGGAAAAGTAATTACTAAGTGAAGGATAAGATTTGAATTATTAAGCAGAAAAATTATACTTACAGTTTCGTATAGTTCTCGTGTAAATTAGTTTTAGTTGTGGAAAAAAAGAAGCGTGTGTCTATATTTTTTGAACAAGTTTTTTTTTTAAATGTATTTGTTGTCTCAAAGGAAGTTTAGTTTTTTTTTTTACAAAAAAAAATTTCATTTTTATTTCTTTTGTAATGAATTTTTCTCTAATTAGTTCTTCTTCAGTGGTATAATTCCCAGGGTTTGTGATGAATTGATGATAAGAGAGGCAGAGGGTAGGTGTCGGAATGAGTAGGATTTAGAGTAAGATTAGGGCACTGGGTGGTTTAGTGTTCTTTTAGTTTTGGTGAAGAGAAGGATGTGTTGACAGGGAACGTGTTTTGGAAGGATTGGATCAAGAACTTTTTAGTAGTAGGTACTCTAGGGAGAGATAGATTTTTGGACACGTATTTAGCCACTACTTTTCTAAACAGATCGGCGCATCACTTCTTGGTTAGATAGAAAATGTGTTAAAAGTGTTACAGCCTCACAAACTATTACAAAAAAAAAGTTTGTTTTGTTTAGTTTTTTTTTTGTAGAGTGAACTTTTTCCTTTGGTGCTGAACTTTTGTGAGGTAATCTTGACAGTTAGAAGAAGAGCAAGTGTGTGTGTGTGTTTCGAGATTAAGTTTCTAACGGTAAAAAGTATTCACGTTATAAAAGACACTTTTGTTCTGGGTGTATTCTTTAAGTTTTCTACCTGCAAATCACACGAGTCATCTTGTCACCACTTTGATATGATGAACATCCTGGGGTTTTAGGGGCGAAACGCAGAAGGCTCGGTTAAGTTAGTTGTAACAAATATAAATATAAAACTTATTAGGTTAGTTATAACCAAACGACTAAGGTTAGGTTAGGTTACTTGACCTAATCAGTTGAATTGGAATGCCTTCCTACGTAACTCTAACCTTCGGTTCGGAACTTCAACTTTTTACGTTTTTGACACAGCAAAAAATTTTTTTTTTTTTTGAATTTTTCTTTTTAGTTGAAAGTGAGTAAGGTGGATGTGGTGGGCACGGTGGTGCTTTTGGACAATGCAATGGTTTAAGAGAGAGAGAGGGTTAAATTGTAGCGGTAGATTTGATGAAGGGAATAAAATGGGATTAGTTATTGGAATCTGTTAGAAAGTTTAAAAGGAAAAAGGGATGCTAAGGGCAATGCTTTTGGAATATTGCCTTAAGTTGGTAGAAATGGAGAGAGGAGTTTTGGTAGTCAAGGCAGAAAGGGAGTTTTTAGGTTTGGTCTCTTCTCTCTTCGTTCTTGGTAGAATCGATATCTGATGTCTTCTCGCTTTTCCCCCGTGCTTTTCGCTACGTTTCTAAAAACCTAAAAACTCTAGGAGAAGAGAAAGGCCCAACCAAGTTGAAGCGAGAGAGTTCTACTACGAAAAGTTCTAAAGCTTTTCCTTTTTACTAGAGAGCGACTGACTACTGTGAAAGTTAGGGGAGAAATTGTACGAGATAGAGTGAAACCATTAAAAGTAAATGACTGATACAGACTTGAGCCAAAGCGACGCTCCCCTTGTGGTCCGATTCGACCTCGGGATAAATCACAAATTTTACCCGGGTTTTTTTTGGAGAAAATTAACGGTGTAAGGCTGAAATTTAGACAGGGTGAGAGTAATGAGGGAATAGAAAGCTCTTAATTAGAAGTTAATTTTAAGAGAGAGAGGAAGTGGTGAAAAGGGGCGGAGATTAAGAGTGTTTGTTGAATTGTTTGTTTTTTTGGAAAGTGATTTTTGTCGGGTGACAAAAATTTCGGGGAGGTTTTTAGTTAGAGTACCGGGGATTTTCGGATAACTGAGCCGCTGAAAATGATAAAGTTAGTAGAGAGTTAGTGATTTTGTATTAATGGGACGAGGATTTGTGGTTTGTGTTTGTAATGTGATAGTTAAGTGGAAAGAGATTATTAATTGTAATTAATTTTGAAGAGTAATTGAGATAAAAGTCTCTTCATCTCTTTGAGATGAAGATAAGTTATTATTATTTTTTTGGTTGGTTAGTTGTACATATAATGTAATTTGGATTTAAATGATTGAGTTTTTCGTGAGGAGGTGGTGTTGGATTACGGAAAAGTTAGGTTTTCATCTGCTAACCTAAAGGTCTTTGTAACCGTTTTTTTTTGTACTTCATCTTCATTCTTCTTTTTTTTCTAGTTCCCTATTCTTGTGTTCGGCTCAAGATGTGTTTTTTGGTAAAGGCATATAAGACCAAAGGAGAGGATCTGATGTCATGGTTGAAAAAGTCTAGGCACAAAACTGTTCCTTAAGACTTTTTTTTTACTTCATTTTTATGATTATCAAACATCCGGTCCATCTTCTTCTTCTCTTCATTTTAAAACGAATAACCACGGTCTTTTTCTAATGGTTTTTGAACATTGTTCTTATCAACCATTTGAAACTAACCATTAACCTCAACAACTTAACCATAACCACAACGATCAGATGTTTTTTTCTCCTCAGTGGTTTATTTTCGCTGGAAGCGATCATGCGCTGGGTTGAACCCGGCCATCAAAACTGTCGTGTAACGGGTGAGGTCAAATAGAGTCAAGTCCTGGATGACTCTGTGACTTTAAATCCAGTACCGTTTTGTGGAACCGACGAATGTTCAGTTTGATCTAAACTTGACGTTTATTGTGGTAGACGTAGTTGATTTTAAATGAAATTGTGTACGGCAGGCTGCATTTTGCAAATTCTACAAAACGTTAGCAAGTTTCTGTGAATTGCGTTGTAATTCGAAGTTTAGTGTGACAAAAGCTGTTTTAAATTTTTAAAAAAGTTTGGGAGGTAATTCGTGTTCGTTCTTTTGATGTCGAGTGGCATAGGTTTGAAATTAGTTGAAAGGGTAGGCTGTTGTTTAGTCAAAGGACGGGATATAAAAAAAAGCAGGCAGGTGGTGATTTGAAAGAATGAGAAGATTCAAAGTCACGTTTTGGTCAAAATTGTATTTGAAGGTTTAGGAAGTTGTTTTTTTTTTTTGCGAAGTGTTTTATACTTTGACTTTATACTCTTTTTGAAATGATCATCTGCTCTTTTCTATCTTTTTTTCCTTGTGGTGTGTGGATCTTGGTCGTTTTCTTGAAGATCAAAAGGAACCGTTAGTTAAAGAAGAGATGAAGGCTTCTTTTTACCGACTGGTCTTTTCTCTTATCAATTGAAATTGATATGACCACCGTTAAGGTTGTTTAGGTTGAAAGTTCTGGAAGGGTGGAGGAGTGTGCCAACGGCATAAGATTTGAGTTTTTAGCACTTAATTTTTTTTTTGCACAAGAATTTGAATTTTTCAAAATGTCAAAAATTCCAGGGTTTTTTTTTTTTTTGCTTTTAACTTGAAAACAGGCAGGCTCTATTTGTGTCCTATCGAAATGTTGTGAATTTTAAACGAAGTGCATATGGGTTGCGGTGTTTGATCTCGTGAGAGTTAATGCTTGGCTACGTCAATTTTCTGCAAGTTGAAAGAAGGAGAAAAAAAAAACTTGAGATTCTTTTTGAGTCGTCAGTATATACTGCTGAAATCCCAGATGGTTTTTTGTGACGGGTCTTTTAGCCTCCTTAACTCTCTCAGCTTTGAGTTTTCCTTCTGTGTGAAGATTTTTTGGGTCCTTTTTATGATTTTTGGCAAAAGGAGACTTTTTTTTTCGTGGGTCTTGGATGGTTTAGAAGGGAATCGAGTAGAAGTGAGCGTGTGAAGGACTTAAGGCTGGAAAAAAGGGACTGGAAGCTTGAGAGTTTGAAGGATTTATGTCCTAATGACCTTTAAAGGCAGGGCAGAGTAGTTACTAAGAGGTGGAATGACTTTGACTTTCTCTTAATTGCTTTCCAATTAGGTCAGAAAATGAGAAGTTGGAGACAATGAATTGTACTAATGTGACTGGCCAGGGGTCAGACTTAAGTTTCGAGGTCATTTCGCTTTGTTCTAGGAAAGGTAAAACCCCGTTTTTAGAATGAGACTAATTTAGTTTAAATGAGGTCTATACTTTTTGTGAGAAGATACTAAAGAATATCTTAAGTGTGACCTTTTAGATTTACTGGTTTGTTGACCTTAGCTTTGGTTAAGGGTGAAGGGTCATTGGGCTTTGATAAAAATTTTTGGAGGGTTGGCTCTTTTTTTTTTTTTGGTGTCAAAGTAAAGGCTTCTTTTTTGGTTGGTCGTTGCTTAGAAACTAGAGTTTGACAGAAACTAAGGACTTGGATGTGGAGAAAAAGTTTTTTGTTCTTGACTATTCTCGGCTTTGCACTCCCAACTTTCCCGATTCCGATCGTCATTCGACTCCTTCTTGGATGGGAAGTTCATGTGTTTCCAATTATGACGTCTACAACCAAACTTCGATTTGTTGAACCTAAAGAGTATTTATTTGAATTAAGGGAAGTGAAGCTGAAGGATCAGTGAGGTTTGTCGAAAGAAACATTTTGCTTTTTAAAAATAAAAGTTTTACAATTTGGTACATTTCGAGATGAAGCTGGATAGGGGGGGGGGGGGGTCTGAATAACGCGTGAAATCGATTAATGCTACAGGAACACAAAAATTTGATATATAATTTTGAGTCTTGATTGTTGATTGGTTGAGGTCACGGTCGGGGTCGAGTAATGATTTTGCTTTTTAGATGATTCTCCTCATATTGATTGAAAAGTTGCGGCTAAAGAGGTAAAAGTGGTTTGCTGAGAGTACGCGGTATTTGGCCTAATGCTGTTTGTAAGGGTGAACACACGTCAATAAGGTTTTGTGGTGTTACGACTGGGATAGGGAAAAAAATTGGCGTAAATTCAAAAATACTTGTTTGACGTATTTATTTCGAGGATTGTTAAAATAAGGGAGGAAATTCTCAATTTGAATTTCTAGTTTTTTTTGGTTAAAAAGAAACGACAATATGGAGAAGTTTCTGTGCTCTTGTTTTGACTAGACAGGCCATATGCCTTGACTTTGAATTTCTTTGAAAGGAGAAAGTTTTTGAAATTTTATGAGTTTAGTGTAGAAGTGGATGGAAATTAGGAAAATTCCACTTCCCATTTTCCCCAAGTCGAGGGAAAGTGAGGAGATTAGAAGATTCAAAGACAAAGTCTTTTCCCCCAGGGGGTGGGGAGCGTTTGGCCTTATGTACCAATGCTGAAGGTGGGGGTGGGGAGGTGGGAAAAGTTGGAGTTTTTGGTGGGGAATTGACACGGTGATGTCAAGTGTCATTCAAGACTGCGGCCAAGGCTTACCTAACCCAAACGGTGTAAAGGTAAAAGTGAGTTCAATCAACTGAGGAAGCATTTGGTCAATTTTGACTAAACCTAATTGAAAAGTAAGAGAGGCGGCTCAATTAACACAAGCGATAACGTCAACTTTCTGCTAACATTGTAGTCTCGTCAAGGTGAAAAAGTTAATTGAAATGTGTGTAAATAACGTGGAATTTTTTTTTTGGAAGGAAATTGTAAGTTTTTTTTTTTTGAGGTTGATACAGATCAATAGGGAGAGAGCTAAACGAGCTTTAGGTTCTGGATCAAGGGACCTCCTCCTTCATTGTCAACAATGAGCCCTGGAAAAAATGGAAGGGAACTTTTTGAAAAAGGGCTCCCTTCTTCCTGAGCTGGTGGGGAATTGTACGTTGAGCATGTTGAAATTAGAAATAAAAGTGGTGGACCATATGTTGTATTTTTGGTGCACGGTGTAAGTGCCTCCTGCCTCAACAACGCTATACAAAAAAGCTATGACTGGTTTGTGCAATTCGATTGATGCAAACTAAAAAGTTGTCTCTTGCAAGGGTGGATGTTATTATTAAAATAATTGTTGGTTGTTGAGGTATTGGTGACGAAGAGAGGTCATTCTGGTTCTGGATCAATTGAATTTGAGAGTAGGAGAAGTTTTGCATTTTTGTAAACTGGTATTTTTATACGACAGGTTAAGTAAGTCAGATGTTAAAATGCAGGTTTAGTTATTTTTTAAAAACAAAACAATAAAAGTTGGGTTTTTTTTTTTCAGAATTAAAGATGACGAGGGTTACAATTATACAAAGTTTGATCAGCTAAAGAAATACGCAGTGGGTTGCGAAATTTAAGTGAACAGTGGTTGCAAAAATATTAAGAACGGTTGAATTTTTGCAAGTTGAATTTTGACTTTATTGTGGATGGCAGTCAAAGTGTGGATTGATCGTTGACAAATTGATTTTCATAATTTTTTTTTGTTTACTCTTGTAAAGTGAATCGCAGTAAAAATAAGGTTAAATTGGTGACGATGTCGAAGTGAGTTTTGTCGCACTTGATTCCCCCAAAACTGCCTCTTTTCTTATGAATTGAGAAGATTTGAGAAGATTCTATAAAGTTTTTGTTACTTTTATACTATAGTTAGTTTCTTAGTTTGGTATAGAGAGTTTTTGTGGTGTAACTGTTTGTACCGTGTTAATTCTTCCTTAGGAAGACCTGACTTTGACGGTGGTTGGTTGGTGGTAGAGAATATAAATGGTTTTAACTTGACTCAAATATTTTTTTTTCTGTCTTCCTTTTTGGAAGATGTTAAAGGAAACAGGGTAGAGAAGCCAAAACTGTGTGGTTGAGGAAGACAATGGGAAAGAGATTATTCTTCCGCATCTTCTTCCACTTTCTTCAAAAGCCCGGGAGCTAAAATTCTCGGGAAAAAAAAAGAAGCGCATGGTGTTTTTTTGGCTTAAGACAATTTTATTACACTCATCACCAACTGACTAAAAAAGTCATGGTGGGACAAAACTAAGCATGAGAAAAGTTCCGAGTCTTTAAAAAAAAACAGAACTTTTATCACTTGATCTGCTCGTTGGTTTTTTTTTAATTTGTAAGCGTTTTTTTTTTCTGTACAGTTCAATCTGTCTTGATAAAAATGTCTACGAGTTAGACACGTTTTTAACAAAAAGCAAATGATGAGAAGAAATAATGATGAAGTTGATGAGGATAAAAGATTTTTTTAAATCAATATTTGGTTTTTATTTGCGGGAAAGAATTCGTTTTAGATCTTAAAAGTTGGTTTTCAACGTTTTGAACGTTTTTTGAACGATTTTATTTTATGCATATGGGAGTTTTGAAAAGTAAATAAGTTTTAGAAGTGGAAAATTAAGTGATAATCGTTTGATTTCTTTTGAAATGTTGACAAGTGTAGGGCGATAATGTGACTACTAGTATCTTCTCGCCTCTTACAGGTTTAGGTGAAGGGGTTAACCAGTTTTGTTAGATTGTTGTTCGTCTACAACTTGTAAGTTGTAGACGATTTAGAAGGTTTTGACTGTGTACTATGTATTTGCTAACAAAATATTTTGTTCGTTTCCGGTAGAAAAGTGTGTGATGTCAGAGTTAATGTAACTGATGATTTGTTTTTATGTTCATACAGGGCCTAGGCTTTTGAAAAACCGAGGCGGGTATTTTGGAGAAAAAAAGAAGAAAGTTACAGCGAAAGTGAAGAAGGCAATTCGTGACATTTGAACAGACCAGCCTCAAGAAATTCTTCACGAACTTCTAAGAATAAGGAACTTTAGGGAATCCAGGACAAAGTTGAAAAAGTGGTCTGGTGAAAATCTCGGGGATATAAGAAAAGTGGAATGAAATGAAACGGAAAAAAATACAAGAATAGAAGAAAAAAAAGGACGAGTGTCGAATCAAAAAGTATAGTTTGTCCAATTCAACTATTTTTTACTTCCGTTTGAACCTCAACACAAGTTTGTCCATTTTACACAAGGAGTTTATAAAAATTTAGGGTCAAACGCTGTGACCCTTTTTTCTTGACAAGTGACCCCTGACAAAAAGAGACCTGACACGACCAATGCACCAGATTCAAATAGTTTCTGGAAGGCAAAAGACTGGACCACCTCCAACCCTACTAGCTGCCCAGAATGACTTCAGTGACAGCAGAGGGAGTGAATAATGGTGGGAATTGCAACAGTAGTAGTGGAAACTCAAATCAATCTGGAGGTGGAACAGGAAAAATTAAAGGGGAAGTAACTACTACAACTACGACAACAACGGCTGGAAAAGTAAAAGACTCTTCTTCTAAAGGAAATAATAGAAGTGTGGGAAAAAATTCAGGAAGACTAGGTACTTCAACGCAAAGATTAAAACAAGTTTTAGATGATAAACGTAAAGTAGTTGACAATCAACGAAGTGAAAGTGATACAGTAGCAGCTACAGTGGCAGCAGTAGCCTCAGCAGTATCAACTACTGGTGGTGGAAAACCTAAAAATTTACCACTTGGAAGTTCAAATTTACCAAATATTTTAGAATCTGATGAAGTTGTTGAAGAAGTTGTAATTCCAGTAACTGGAAAAAAAGGACCAGTACGTGGACGAGCTTGGAGAGATTTAACTGGAACTTATACTAAATACGTTTGCTATTCTGACGGAGGAATTGAATATCGTCCTGGAGGTGAGAAATGACAATGATACTAAATGATCGAATCAAATCAAATGAAGTTTGTAACATCAAAACTTGGTATTTACTAAAAAGCTAGAGAAAACCAGTTGGTTCTGGTTGTGGTTGCCAATTTTTTGTACATAAACTTGGTATGCGAAAAATTACAGTGTTTCTTGGGGACAGACAGGGGGAATTTTAGGTTTTTATAAAAATTTTGGTTAGGAATGAGTCTTGTAGTTCTGAAACGAAATCCTGGATCCTAGGAAGCTTTTTTTGCGTGAATCCTACCGAGGGTTTTTTGTTATTTAGGAAGCAAGGGAGAATTCCCATTTCCTTCCTTTTCTTTTTAAGGCGGAAAGATGTAAACCTCAGCGAAACTAGTAAAGGCCTGTGCCTTGTGCCGTATTCTATTTGAAACTGTTTGAAAGTGTAATAAAGGTGGAAAGGAATTACTCAATTTGACACACTATTACATTCTCCTTTTTCCTTCCTTTTTTCCATCTTAGACCGGTTAGGACTCGGGCAATTATTCAATTCTGAAATAACACGGTGGTTTTAAAAGGTCAGAAAAATGTCAACTTTCAATTAATCGTAAGAAGGAGAAAATTGAAAAAGTGGTACGCTATTTTTTGGAGAAAAGAAGTGAATGTTGAATTTAAAAGTTGGTAAATAGTTTTGTCAATTTTGAAATTAATAATTGTGCAAATTTGAAACAGATCATCTCTTTTCTGATTTTGTATCCTGCAGAGGTAACTTGTAACTACATTTATTTAAAATTCCCGCACACAAGCGGGAAGTTTAGGTTTTTTCTTTGGCTGTGGTCCAAAAAAGTGATGAAATGATTTGAAAAGAACACGATTTCAAGGTGTCACGATTTTTTTTAAATGTAACACAAATTTGAAAACAAATTCAGGTAGTTTCTTTTCTACTGCTAAGTATTGTAAATGAGCAAGTAGAATTTTAGAATAGCAGCAGTAGTGTATAGGTCGAGTTAGGTGTGAATTTTCAATCAAAAATAGATTGATGTAAATAAAGATTTCAAAAAAAATATATTAAATTTTACGACTGAACGACTACTGGTTGAATAGGATAAACTTGGTTTCCATTAGCAGTGTAGTTCTGGACTGATTTATTATAAGTTTTACTTCTGCTTCTTCCTCGGCCTGTTTAGTAATTTGAAGATTTACTCTTTTTACGTTTATGATTTTCTGTAATTTGAAAATTGTCACTCTATTTCTTAAAAAAAACTTTTCTTTGGTTTTGGTAGTTTAGTGGGTGACAAGTGTAAAGAGGATAAAAAGTGAGAGATGTTTTTATTTCCTATTTACTTTTAGGTAGATGCTCTCTTATGGAGTTACGACAAGGCTTCATCTTCCTCTCGGTTCCTACTGCGTCAATTTTATTCAGGGAGCAAAAAAGTAGCTGGGTTATTTTTCTCCTTTTGATATTTTTTTTCTCGGTCCTGGAGAAAGTGTCTTCGTTTTCAGGGTAAAAGGAGAAAGGAAAAAAAAAGTTTATTCCTTTTGGTGTAATAGACGGAATCCAATCATGTCTTTTATGTAACGATGCTTCTGCGTCACTTTTCATCTTGATCTTCGCCGGTTGGACAGTTTCGGCACTACTGGTTATTTAGAGTCGTATGTAATTAGCGTAGATTTCGTAAGAATTGGCAATTTTCTGCAATTTGGGCAAGTACTACTTGCAATCTGGCAGTTTTGTGTATTTTGGTTTCTTTAAAACGGGTTTTTGATTTAATTGAAGAAAACGGAAGAAAAGTGTTGAAGTTTGAAGTAAAAATGAGTTATGAGTAAAAATGTGTTAGTGTGTTATAATGTTTTATTGTTTTATAGTTTAGGAGACTAGGGCTGAAATAAATGGTCATGGTATTTACCGTAGGGAATAGAGAACTACGGAAAAATTACGATTCTTTCCCGGATTTTCATTTCAATCATGGAACATTTTGGGCCTCTACAAATTTTTTTTTGGTGGAAGATGAAGGGAAAAGTGAGTGAAAGTGTGCAGAATCGGAAGGAGTTGTAACCTCTAGTTTTCACTTTGATTTTCCTGGAAAGTAGTACTGTTAGTCGTTGTTTCAATCGAACTCGAGTCGAAATGGAGGAAACTTTAGATCGAAAAGGGCAAAAGTCGCGAGGTTTAGGTTTGTAAGAAATGAGTTCCAGTAGTTAATGTAAGTTAACATAAGACGTTAATGAGAGTTACTTCCTGAATGTAATAGGTAGGTTTTAGGTAAAAGTCGATGTGTGGCGGATTTGTTGTAAATTTTTTGTAATTTGATTCTATGTCAAGACCGGTTTTTCGATGTTACCTCCTCCTCCTCCTCTTCTTCTGGTTCTGGTTCGTCTCGTGTGGAACGTACAGAAGTTCTTTTGTCGGATGTGATTGAGTATGTATGAAGTAGTCAAGTGATGGTGGGTAAAATGAATGGTTTTAGATGTTAGAAAAATGGAGGAGAGACACTTCTGTTGGTTGCAGTTTGAAATTTAAAGTGTTTTTATGATTTGATGACGATGAGTAACGCTAAATGACGAATTTGCTGGAATAAGGATTTGTATGAAAAAAAATTCTGTGTGAGAAGCTAATTTGTCAAATTTGAACTATTAGTAGGTTAGGTTTGTATCAATTTTACATTCTGCACAAGCTCCTCAATAATTCTACTTAAAAAGAAAATTAATTTTGAAAATAGAAATTTTTTTTTACTTTTTGAAAAAAGAATATAAACAATAAAGTTTAGGTAACGTAGTTGGAAACTCCTACCCACAATTGGGCATAATTTTTCAATTTTTGTAACTTTACTAAAATTATTTTTTTTTGAGTCTACATTTTTATAGTTGTTTTTTCATTGTGAGCTTTATTTAAAAAAATGTATTGAATGAGTTGTAGATATTTTTTTTGCTTGAAAAAATTTAGTAAAAGTAATGATTTAATTAATTTTTAGTAGAAGATAGAATAGGAGTTAGTTTTTTTTTAATATGATTCCAGCAGATGTTATGTCAAAAAGGAATTAAAATTGCCAGTTGTGTACTGCGAGGTGAATTGTATATACTTTGTGTGAAAGTCATAGTTTTTTGTGGTAATTAACTGAAGGTTGAATCTTGTAAAAGTTAATTTTCTATTGGTAAAAAGGTGGGTAACTACGTTGCAGTTTGTAGAAATTGTGGTGACACCAATTTCATCGCAGTAGAAATAAAATAGCGCGCTAGTGACGTCATCAGTATCTGCTCAGTTATGGCTCTGTGACTTCAACTTCAAGTAAAGAGTGCTTCTGGTATGGTTACTATTCTAGTTACTATTCTATAATGTTGTTCTAGAAAGGGAGTTGAAAATTGTTGTGAATTTTTTATTGATCACTTTCAATCGTAACTTAAGTGGTTTGGAAAAGTGGGGCATTTGAAGGTAGGGTGGTTTTGGTTGATAACAAACTCAAATCTGTGCAAATTTTAAAATTGAAAAGAAATTTTAAAAAGGAACGCCCGTTCGGGAAAGGAATTGTGCAAAAAACTACATTTTTTGCAAAAAAAAATAGTGGAAAATGATTGATTTCGTTTTGATTTGAAATGTAAATAAATAAATTGTTAAAAAAGTATTTAAATTTTAATGATTTCTTTTGTTTCTAGATTCTGTTTATATTGAAAGTCAACGAGCTGACCTTCCTTTCTTCATCTGTACCATCCAGGAATTCAAGAGGGTAAGAAAATTTCCGACTTTTTTTTTTGTAATTGGTCAATTGTTCTTTTTGTGCGTCTTTTTGCTTTGAAGTGTGGTGAAGTGGAGAAGTTTGTTGTGTAAATAAGACTTGATTTGAAAGCTTTCCAACATAAAGCAAGTGAGAGGGAAACAATAGAAAAAGAAAAAGTAGAGGAGAGTAGTTCCTTCCAACACGCCCTTAATTTACATTCAATTTTGGAAGTAAAATTTAGTAAATTTAGAAAATGGGAGGTAAAACTTTTTTTTTTAGAGTAATTGGACAAGGCCTTTGTCACCTCTTAAGTGACCTTTTGACCTCCAAGGGTGGCGGAGTAGAAGTCAGAATGGTAAATGTGGTGTACACCAGGCAAAAATGTGGGAAAAGTACGGTAACGTTTTCGGTTTTTTTCTTCCTCCGAGATCAATTGTTTTTTATTTTATTTTATTTTTTTAAATAAATTGTGAAAAGTTGTATTTTTTCGGTTAATAGGAATGAATTCAAACTGAAAAACTTTAAGTTACTTTGACATAGGCCAAATTGGTTGAAAAAAAAAAACTTTTTTTTATTTGTTCCTTCTTAAGTGGATTTTTTTAGCTGTTGTTGAGTACTTTTTAACACGAACTCTTTAAGTACGCTACAGAGCAACAGCAAAGTGACGACGAAAGGAACGAAGTAGAAAAAAAAGTTTTCCCGTTTGGTGGTGTTCACCTGAGCTTGTAAAAATGGCAGGTTTTTTTTCGCCCGTGCGCTATAATAGATAAACCTCTCAAAAAATATTTTTTTTACGAGGTGAGAAACCGGAAGAGGGAAGGGAAATTACTAATTTTTTGCATGACAAAAAATTTTTTTTTTTAAATTTAAAGAGAAGGTGATTGAAAAGTGAAAAATTGTCAAAACTGTAAGTTAAAAGTAAAAAAAAATAGGAATTGACGTTGAATGTTTTTGGAGTTTTCCTGTTGTATTGCCTGAAGCAGTATAACTTCCTGTGTTGATATTTTATTTGGTAAAAGGGAGTTTTTGGACAACACTCGTTTTTTTGAGGTTAAAGTTGGAGATGAGATGGAGATGTTGACATGGATTGTCCTTGTCATCTCGATCTTCAAAGGAAAAAGAGAGATCATCTCTGTCTCGGTATTTTATAACTCAAATCTAGAAACTACCCGCTGCCACTGGGGAAAACAAGAATTTTTATTTAAATCGAGAAGAATGTTCTTGAATGAAAGATTTTGTGAAAAGGTTTAAACAAATTTGGGGTTTTGAGGTGAACAGTCACGGGAAGTGGAAAAAAAAGAATTAAAAAAAAAACTTCAGTTTTTTTTTTTTTTTTTGTCAAAAAAGGAGATTTATCTGGACTTAATTATCCGGAAGACCAAGAGTGATGAAGTAAAAGTGATTTATGATGAATGGTGTTGATTTTTTTTAATTGTTAAATTTATTGTTGCATGTTGTAAGTGATGAAGAGCAGGTGATTGATGGATGGGGTAATGACAGGATTTAATTCGAAGAAATTTCCTTTCTTCCTTATTTTCGTAAAGGATCCATTCAGATCAAAAGAAGAATATCCTCTTTTTGTTAAGAACTTATTGTTCCTTTTTCCTGGAGGTGTGGTAAAGTAAGGATTTTTCAAGGTAATTTGTAGACTGGTTTAGAATTTAGGTGAAAGGTTTTAGTTTTGTGCGTGACTCGTGTCAAAGACACAGGGACAGGAGAAAGTCTTTTGAACTTTGTTACAGGCGAACCGACGTGGTGTTTGTGTTTTGTTTTTTTTAAAACAATTTTTGAAAGGTGTAAATTAAAAAGAAGGCGAAACTGTTTGTTTCGTGTTGGTGGTGTAGTTTTTGAGAAGTGTCATTGTGCTAATTGCATTAAGCATTAAGGACAAGGCTCTCTACGTCCTCATCTCTAAATGAGATTTTGTCTTTGCCAATCAATCTCGTCTCCTTTCCTGTGTTGTACGAAGATCACCGTGGGCCTTGAGATCATGCGGAAAGTGAAGAGAATCTTGAACCATTTGGGATTGGGAGTGGGAATTGGGTAGATGGTTGAACAACATGTCGGTGTATGTGTGTGGGGTGACGAGATGCTTTTTAGAGACGTGTTGAATCTCTGAAGTGTTTTTTTTTTGTTGAAAAAGGTTTGATGACTAAACACTACCACCGCCTGTCTGCGAAAAGATGAATCTTGGTAAGAGGGAGGCGGGGCGCAACTACGTCTTGACAATATAGTAATGGGATTGATGTAAATCTGATGGTATTTTTGAGTTGTATGTTGAAGAAAGAAGTTTAATTATTATTTGTAATTGAATTAGTATTGTTGATATTTTTTAGTGATAATTTTTTTTAGAATATTTTTTTAAGGTACTATGTAAAATATACTTTTTAATTAGTTTAAAAGAAAAGAAAGTTGATTTGATTGAAAGTGAGGTTGAAGCAAATCACATGATTAGTTTTTTGGGTTGAGTGTTGTAAAATCTTTTTTTTTAAATGTGGAATATTGCGACGCAGCAGGAAGTTAGTTTAGCATACGTTGGTATATATATGGAAGGTAATTGAAGTTATCACTGATAAAATTTTAAGTGGATATTATTTGGTAGAGGAGCGGTTTTGGTACTTGATTTGTATAGATTGATACTTATAAGCTGGAGAAATTTAGCACTTAATTAGTAATAAACACTTTGACAAATTTTATTTGCGAAACAAATTTACTAACTTATTGAATAGAATCGAGTCCGAGTTGCCATAAAGTCTGGGCCGGGTTTATTTTTTGGAAGGTTTTAGATTTCGATATTCGACAATGCGATTTGCAATAGTTTAAATTATATTTAAGTCTTCATAAAATTTCTGAATAAATTAGTTTTAATACTTATTAATGATATGAATGTGTTATGTATTAAATTTATGGTTCTCTGAATTACAAATTATAAAATACCTAGTAACTTTTGAGTTTGTTAAAGTACCATTTATTCAGGTTTAAAGTCATAGTTTGCCTTAAAAAGACTCGAGTTGTGATGGCTTGTTTGGTTTTGTTCATTTGATAATAAGATTGGCACAGAAATATGCAATTAATATATTATAAAATTATTTAATTCAATTAATTGAATAATGAGTGGCTGGACGTAGTTGACGGGAAACCGGGCGTATTGAGTTTTTAACATTACTATGAGAAAGAAACTCGGTCTATTCCCATTCTCACTGGATGGGATTGGAATCTAGTCATGAAGGAGATAGTAGGAAAATGGCTGGCATTTGAAGTTCAGACTTGAACTTGGAGTCTGTCTCCCAGTCCCAGTCACACAGTCTAAACACACGTAACCAATTTTACAGGTTACACTTCCGAATAATCACGGATAACATGGTGTAAGTTAAATTTTAAGTGTCCAGGAACTTTAGTTGTAGAAGCAGGCATGGGTTATTATCTACTATACGAAGGTATAATAATGGTTGAACTAAGTGTTCTTGAGTAAATTGATTAATTGCAAGCTCATCTTATAATTATTCACACCTCCTCCTCCATCTCTGCCGTGTCCAAATACTTCCCCTTTGGTGTTTAGATCTTGGAAGAGGATGTGTGTAGCCAACCTCTTCGTTTTCTTTACCGCATAGAGATTTGGCTAGATAGTGGGTATATCCTTGCTGCCACTGCGGGTGTTAATGTTTACATTTCGTCTGTCTTTCCCTTGATGGTTGATGTGGTAGTCACACTTGTCCCGTGTCATGTCAGTAATAATCTCTGTAGGGGAGAACAATCAAAATCAAAACTTAGGTGTTGACACCTCCTTCGGAAATTTGAGTTTCGTCTTGTTTGTGTTATTTTATGATAAGTGTTGAAGACACACGGAGGACGAAGAAATTCTTGAAGATTACTGATGAGGCAAATTTAAGGTCAGGTAGATTCTTTGACATTTCTCTTCTAACTAACTGGGACTGTGAGGGATGATTAACTTATAAATGGTTGTGGTATTTTATGCAACGGTGGTTTAAAGTGACAGTGAATAATTGTGATTGTCGTTTGTCAACGATTGTACGTTAACGAATTTCCTTCTTACTTATTTAGAATGTGATAAGTGCATTATGTTTATGACTAACACAAACTTATCTGGTTTATGTTAGTTCTTTCCATTCTAACCCTACATTGTAATTTGACATGGACGGTAGTGATTTTGATTATGCCGTAATTAGATCTACCTAATTTGATTTGGTACTTAATATGATTTGAAAGTACTGGATTTTTTGGGAATTGTACACCAATACCTTAGTATTGAGAAGTATCAAATGTTCAGATCTATGCTTGCGTGCACTTTATCTTTAATTGCTTGATCAGAAAAGCTGACAGATTATTTGATATACAAATTGCGGGGATACGTTGTTCATCACCTGATCGTGCTAATTGTGTTTTTTTTACTTAATTACAGAGCAAGCGTGACACGTTGATGGTACACATCAAATGGTTCTATCGTCCATGTGAAGTTCCAGAAACTGTGTATCAACTCCTCGTGCAAGATAGAACTGCCCTAGATTCTCAAGATAGAAGTCTTCAAGACATTGGTAAATGATTTGTTTTTAGCCAATTAAATTGTAGTTTGAACAAATAAGGTAGTCGTATTTCGGAATGGGAAGGGCTAAGTATTGAGTTAATTATGTGAACACTTTTAATTGTTATTTTGCAGGTTGCAGCAAATCTGAAACTCTCACACTCTTTCCTGAACTAAGCGTGCGTGAACTATTTATTTCCGATGCGACAGATACCTACCCAGTGTCAGTTCTCAGGTACATTTATTTGTTTAACTTTTGTATTATTTTCATAAATTGTAACTTACGTAATTGATTTATATTGTTTGTTGATTGAACCTTACAGGGGTGTATGTAAAGTGGACCATTTTGCTGAGATCTCTTCATTAATTCAAACTTTTAAGCCTTGTCCTGATCCTGACCACTTCTTCTACGTTTTGGGTTATAATCCGGAAACTCGCAGACTGGCGTCGACACAGGTTAGTTAAACTTAACTTAAATTCTTCACTCTTACTTATACTTTAGTTACGAACTTCGAATTTCGTTTTTTTTCTTGCAGGGTGAAATACGGGTCGGCCCGTCTCATCAGGTCAGAACCAAAATTGAGAATTTGTAATAGATCGCAGGGCAAAGTTAGATTTACTAAAAGTTTCTGTATAAAAAGAAGATAAATTTTTATTTTGGCGTAAAGCCTGGATTTGAGCAAATGGAATCAGCTTGCGAGCTTGTGATTTGTTTATATTCTCTAAATTTTCTTCATTTCCTCACACGCGTGTTGACTTTTATTGTAATGAATTTATTACTATTCTCCGTTACTTACTAGTAAGAGAAGAGGAGGGAATGGATATTTGGTTATTTGACTATGAAAGTGTGGAATGAACTTTTAGTGGTTCTTTATTAGGCTCGACTTCCGGAATTGCAATTGGGTGTGCCGGTACGTTGTGAAGAATGGGAGGAAATATGTTGGCGACCGGGTGGCACGTTGGATGCAGACTTGGTCATGTACTTACGAGCAGCCAGATCAATGGCTGCTTTTGCTGGAATGTGTGATGGTAAGGAACTGATTCGAATAAATAATCAAAGGCCCAATTAATAACATTTCTTGTGTATTACTAAAAGTTGAGGTTTTTATTGAATTGACAGGTGGATCTCCTGATGATGGATGTCTCGCAGCTTCACGTGATGACACAACGATCAATGCTCTAACAGTTGTAAGTTTAGAGTCGGATTGCATTGAATTCAATCGGTCTACTCATGTCAGTATTGTCAGTTAAGAACACGGTGGGTTGATGCACCTTTTCTTTGTTTTTTTTAGTTACATGATTCTGGATACGAGCCTGGAAGAGCCCTCCAAGCCCTTGTCAAGTGCCCAGTCCCGAAAGGGATAGATAAAAAATGGAATGAAGAAGAAACTGTAAGTGAAGTATACGAGTTAGTTAAATTCAATTCTCAAGTTGGGTATTGAATTTTTGCTATTTTCTTCGCGAATTTTAGAAACGATTTGTCAAAGGACTACGTCAATACGGCAAGAATTTTTTTCGAATTCGCAAAGAACTTCTTCCGCATAAAGAGACTGGTGAATTAGTAGAATTCTATTACTTGTGGAAAAAGACTCCAGGGTAAGATTCAGTTCTAGAAGCATCCGATGAGTTATAGTTTAAACTTTTCTAATTAAATTGTAAAATTCATTTTTTAGAGCTGGTCCGAGTCGAACTCATAGGAGACATAGGCGTCAAAGTGTTTTACGTCGAATTAGGGTAAGATTGTAGAATTTTCAATTTTTTTAATTATAACTAAATTGAAAATTAAAACCCAGCAGGCTCCTCGTAACGCTCGTACAAATAAAGAAGACCCGGGTGATTTGAGTTCTGCTAGTGAAGATGAAAACTCCGAGGATGATTCGGATTCAAGAGACTTGAGTGGGTATCACTGTCGACACTGTTTTACAACAAGTGAGTTGACTATAATACGTAATCCCGCAGTACAGACAGAATTTTGTAGAAGACTAATGTTTATTTATTTTGGGATTGTTTAACGATTTGTTGTTCAAAACAGACTCGAAGGACTGGCACCACGCGGGTAAAGAAAAAGTCATTCTATGTACCGACTGTCGCCTCCATTTTAAAAAATATGGCGACTTGCCAGCACTTGACGGACCTAAAGATCCACCTTACCTATTTCGCCCTGTTGTTCAAGAAGATGAAGGTCGAATTCGTACCCGTACAAGAACCAAAGAATTGGTAAAGTCACCTACAAATGTAAATAAATCACAAAACAAGATTAGACTTCGAACTTATTTTGTACAGAACTTTTTCTTATTGCTTGTTTTGGTTTTATTATTTATTATTTTTGTCTCAGTAAGTCGTCGAAATTGTGACAGTATGTCACTTAAGTAGTTCGATTTAGCTGGAACTTATGTACATTTCAATTGGTTTTGCTTCCTTTTTAAAATTTAATCGTTGTAATGAAATGCTCATTTTAAAATGGTTCTTTTCTATGTTAAAATTTTTAGAACGCTCGAAATCGTCCGAAACGCGGAAGTGGGACGAGTACACCAGAACCAGAAATGAAAGGATCAGGTAGAAAGTCTCCAGGAGCAGCAAGTAACACAAGTTCGTCAAGTGACAAGAGTAAAACTAAGGTAAATTGATTTTTATAATTTGTTAAGTAGAAGGCTCTTGTCTTGTAGTTTTTTACTTAAGAGTTACTGATGTTGGTGGCTTTTGTATTTAGTAAGTAAGTAAGTAGTATTTATACGAAACGTTCCGACTGAGTTGTTGATAAAAAGTTTTAGAAGGAAGAATTTGACTGTGAAATGAGAGTGGGATTAGAGCCAAGAAAATACTTTTTTTTGTGGAGCTTTGGGGTTTTTTTGAAAAGCTTTGAGAATCTGACGAGAAAGGCGTGCTTTTCTTTTGCTTTCTTTCTTTTTTTCGGAAAAAAGGGAAGGTGTTTCTGGTTGGGCGACACTCGAGGCGAGTGAAAGAACGAGAAAAGTTGTAGTCAAGTGGAGAAAATCCAATTGAGAAGACGAAGGGGATTTTCTCTTGAACTTACTCTCTTTCTCTCTCTCTCTCTTTACTGAATTTTTTTTCCTTTTCGATCTTCCTTTCCTTTATCCTTTTTTTTTACTTCTTGAACTTCTGTGTCAACTACTAGAGTAGAGTAGTAAACAGCAGGAGTAAATTTGTATTAGAATTTCTTTTCTAGTCGCTACTGTTACTATAATTGTAATTTTGTTAGAAGGTTTTTCTTTTGAAATGGATTGATCGTTCATAATCACAGCAGTGTTCAGATAACTGGAGTTATGATAGTTGTGAGAGCAGTAATTTTGCAGGACAATGTAAATGGAACGGAATTTTTATAGGAATTTTATTTAATTTAAGAATTAGTTTTCAATATGTTTTCAATAAGTGAGTTTTCAATATTTTTTTTTTAGTCGAATGCACCGAGTCCAGCTCCACGTTCGAGAAAAAGGGGCAAAGAAGATTCGGAAGAGTACAAAACAACAAATTCGAAGAAAAGGAAAGAGGAGCATCCAGAGGTAAAGTTTATTTTTACTTAGAAATTAGAAAAGTTTAATCTCAAAATAAATTCTAAAAACTGATTGACTTTTCATAATTTTACAGAGTCCTTCTGGTAGTTCGATTGGGAGCTCTGTTGATGATGAAGTGGAAACTAATGAAATTGAAGAGGTATGTGACAATGAAGGATCAACGTCACGTACTTCATCTCCATCGCCAGTCGATTCTTTGAAAGTTCTACCGGGACGAGAAGAAAGTCCTGGATTAGTAGTAGAACCAAAGATTGAACCGGATTCAACAGATTTACCACCAAGTCCGATTCTTACTTTGGCTAAAGATCTTTTGACACCGATGGAAATATCACCGATAAAAGAAGAAGAAAAGGATATAAAACCATTTACAATTCCGGAAGTAAAGAGAGAGCCGGAAGGGAAAGTGAGTCTAAAGAATGAGATTCTACGATTCGTAACTGAAAAAAGTGAGTGTGAATTTGAAAATGGAATGATGAAACAAGAACAACAAATTTTGGTAGTACCAGATTTTACTAAACAATCATATATTTCAATTGAAAACAATGTGAGTGATTTACGAGTGAGAACTACGGATAGTCCAAAAAGAAATTTTCAAAGTGAAGAAGAATTAAAAGGAAATCGTCCTTTGATTGAAGATATTTATACTCCGAGAAGTCCTTGTCCGCCGATACCACCACCACCACCATTGAGGCCTACGGATTTGGCAGTAATTCCTGAAGGACCTGAAGTTGGTTTAATAAAAATTCGAGATGAAAAAAGTCTTATTTCTCCAGTTAGTGAGAAAGATGATCTCAATGGAACTATCCTTCGGCAGCCGTCACCACTTAATCTCAATACTACGAAGAAACCACCGTTAATGTATGGCTTGTCGACATTAACAGAACGGGAAGGTTCTTCAGAAAATGTGGCAATTCCTTCGGCTCCACCAGGGTTTAACCCGTTTACGTCTATTCAACCCCCTGCCCCACCTCCTCCTGCCTCACATACAATTAACCACTCCTTCCTTAATTTTAACGTGCCTCTGCCCAAGAATTCACCGTCGTCAGCTGATGCTATCATTTCCTCTTCGGCAGAAGATGCTCTGAATTCTAGTCCAATTTTAAACCCGGCCATTAGTCGACTTTTTCCGCATCTTCCGCTTCCGTTTGTGGGAGAATCCCCACCCAGACTCGGTTCAGCATGTGATGGGAAAGAACTTAATCCACTTCAATCTCTGAGTAGCCTAAAAGTTCCGGGATATCCGGCATTTGACCCGCCGGTATCTGTCCAAGGGTCAAGTGGAGTACAACCGACGGTAGTAGTGAATACGAATAGTCCTGGAAGCTCACAACCTTTATTTCCGCAACAGAAACGATTAGAGACAGAAAGAAGTTTCGAAGAAAGTCGATCTGTTGCACAACATGAAAAAGAAGTAAGAGATCAACAGCGTGAAAGAGAATCTGGACTAAGAATCAGTTCTACGAAGGCATCACCTAACCATATTCAAGAACAATCGGTGCAAAAATTGAGTAGTGGACTATCGTCGTCATCGATTGGTCCACCACATCCAAGTATTGGGTCGTGCACAACTACTACACATGCTGGACCACCTGGTCCCATATCTCATCCAAATATCCACCTCCCACCGGGCACTGCGGGGTCATTTCCAGGTGCTTTTCATCCTCATCCACATGGTCCACCTCATATATATACTTATCCATATGGACCTTATTTTGCTCCATATCCCTTCCCACCTTATGCCCCACCACCTCAACAACATCTTCATGGCCTTCATCCTCGTGGAATCCCGATGCCTCGCCCACCTTCCCCACAAAATCCCCCAACTATGCTACAACCTTCCTCAAAAGACCAATCGTCAGCTCATGGACATGGGCATGGACATGGTATCAAAAGTTCAAAAAGTAACAGTAGTGCAAATCATCGCGAAAGGGAGAGAGATCATCATCATATGAGTAGCCATGGTGGTGGACATGGACATAGAACGATGGGGTCACTTGGTATTCCTGATCATGGCGATAATCATGACTCACACCAAGATGACGATGTGGATGACTCTCCAAGTCCTCATGGTGTTCCACGTGGACCTAGTCCAGAACCGAAAGTGGAAGATTCAGAGTGGTAAGGATTTTTTTTTCAAAAAAACCGTTTTTTTTAAAGCTTTCTAAACTGTGTTTCTTTACTTCCAGCCATCGAAGTCAAAGTGCAATTTTTCTAAGGCATTGGAATCGTGGAGATCTCAATTCTTGTGCGAGAACTGATCTAACGTTCAAACCCGTACCGGATTCAAAATTGGCAAGAAAACGGGAAGAAAGGCTACGAAAACAAGCTGAAAAAGAAAGGGAAGAGAGGGAACGAGCAGCTCAAGCAAGAAAAAATATGCCGACACCTGAAAATAATAAGAGGGATACGACAAAATCAATGCCAATGGGGTTAATGGATCCAAATCATCCAGGAAATTCACCTTATGATAGGTTTACACCACGACCTGGAAGTTTCGCAGATACACCAGCACTTCGACAACTTTCAGAATATGCTCGTCCACATACGTCATTTTCACCTGGTGGAATGCGACCTGGCCCGCCTCCTGGAATTTTACCACCAAATCCACTTGACCAAATGTTACCCTATGCCCAACTTGGATTCTATGGAAGTGGAGCGAGAGAACGGCTGGAACTAGAAGCATTAGAGAAACGTGAAAGTGAAATAAGACTCATACGTGAAAAAGAACTATCAGATAGACTCAAGGAAGAGTTTTTAAGAAATGTTCCTGGAGGACCAAGTTCTACGACACAGGGCCCACCTGGTCCACCAAATCGAATGCCAAATCCTATGGATCAACATTGGTTTGAAGTACATCGTCGTTTTGGAAGCCTAGGTCCTGGTGGCCCACCGATGGGACCTTTACATCAGTCGTCATTTCCAGGAATGTATCAAGGCGGTGGCCCACCGACGTCCTCGCTGAGTGCACTGGAGAGGGAGAGGCTGGAACGATTAGGTAAGAGAAGCTATTCATTAAACTTATAAACAGCATAGTAGATTAGTAATTGAAAGTGGTCATGACCTTATGACCTTGGAAGCTGAATGTTAATGTGGCATGGCTTCGTCAGTCAATGACGTTTTGTATATTCAAGGTATTCCTGCCCAATTGGGAAATGAACAGTTAGAAAGACTCAATGCGGAGAGGATGGCAATGGAATCGATGCGAATGCAACTGGCAGGTAAATTGCCAAGAAAGTAATGAAATGACTCATGTTTTTTAATGATTTTATCTTTGTAATATTCTAGCCGGGCAAATTCCTGGATACCCGGGTATCGAAGCCATGATGCATCCAGCAGCAGCTGCTGCTGCTGCAGCCGCCGCCGCGGGTGCCTACCAACGAAATTCCGGACTGATGCAACGTGATGCTGTGCTTGGCCTTCATCCCGATATTTTAGGAAGATATCCACCAGAACTGACCCACCATGTAAGACCAAGGAATCAAGCTGGAGTGTCTCGTAAGGTTACGCAAAAAGTTACGGTAATATTTTTTTTTTTCTGTGATGAATTGCAGTTGCAGCGACAAATGCTTATGGATAGAGAAAGGTATCAGCATGGAGGTGGTGGTGGGCCAATGGGCCTTGGTCCACATCCGTCATTTTTAGCACAACAGGAAGAGTACCTTCGGTATATAAATAGTCTCCCACAGAAATAAGTCTCTTCTTCTTGTACCTAAATCTTCTTGTTTCGTCTGGTCACGTGTTACTCCGTTTCATATTCTTACTACTTACTAGCTCCGCTCTTCTTGATCTGCTGTCGTCGCCTCCATCGTGATCTTTTTTTCTCTCCTTTTCGTTTTTATTTGATGTTGTTTAGATTGTTAGCTTGGTTATGGTTCACTTCTGATTCTCATAATTTTTTCCCTGTTCTTTTGTTTTTGTAGACTTGGTGAAAATTTTGAAACTTATTTCTAATCTGAATTTCAGGCAGCAGCAGCAGCAACAGAGAGAACGAGAATTGAAAGTTAGAGCTTTAGAAGAAGCAGCGGCTAGAAGACACTGAGAATGCACAAAAAAGAGTCAATTTTAAGTTTACAATCAAATGTGAATCAACATACGCCAGCAAATTAGAGTTCAATATTTTTAAAGTTTTTTTTTAATTGTCAGCCTCATTCATCTCTGAGTTTTTACGTTTTAGTCGTTTTTTGTTTTTGTTTTTGTGCTATTATTTACGGGAAGCGTTGACCTTTGACAACAACGACCCGAAGTTAAGTTAATAATCAGATACTTTTTAGAAAGAAAAAAAACACAACCTGCTGCTGCAGTCTCAAATTCTAAAGGGCTATCGTCAATTTTGACCCCAATTTTTGTTAAATGGCAGACACGGAAAAGGAGGATGACAATAAGCATGCTGACCTTTTATCCTAAATCCTGAAGCATATTGGTTAAGAAGGGGTCAATCATAATGGGGGTTCTTAAGTATTTTAGACAAAGCACAAGAAAAAAAAAGTTAAGTCTCTTACTACACAAAACTAAGTTTTGGAATTTTTGCCAAAAGGAAACAAGTACTTAAGTTTTTAGTAAGTGTCGTTGCCTTTGAAAAGTGTTGCTTCCGCTGCCAAGTAATAAGGTTTAGAAAGTAGGATTTTTTGATGTTAAGCAGTTTTAGTCTTTAGAGCTTTTGATTCATATTTTGAAAATACAATTTTCCTTACGTCTAGGAATTCGCCTCTACTCTCCCCCAACCCCCCTTTAAACCGCCGTAAATGTCTGTGATGAGGATTTAATTTCTAGAATGTTGTGTTTTTTTTTTAAAAAAAAAAACATTAGGATTTTTGTAATTGTCAATTTAGCGTATAATTTTTTCTTGATAAATATAATATTAGAGCCACCCCGCAGTTAAGTATCATTATTTTTTGAATTAAAATGCTTGTTCATTGTTTTTTAAAAGTAGTATTTGTCCTTTTTTGAAAAATGGAATCTTGTTTGATCACAATTTAGAAAATAATCAAAAAAAAATCTTTCCTTTGTGATGCCTTACAAGAAACTGTTTTAAAAAGGTACATTTTAAAAGTTTTCGATCATTGCAATTGCATCAGATGCTTCTACAGTTTGCCTGCGTAGAGCTAATTTTAAAGTCAAGCAGTTTTATACTGAAGTCATGTAGCTACGTATTTACATCTACGTATAGATGTAAATGTTTTCAGCGCAAAATAAGAATTCTTAAACCGTAATTTCGAGGCGTTAGGTAATCGTATCAACTTTCTGAAAAATGTTCGAATTTTTTTTTTAAAGAAAAGGACGACTTGCGAAAAATCCTAAATTTTATCATTTTTAGAGTTGTATTTTAGTTTTACTAAAATGAAGAGGCTAAATTACGTAAGTGACAAAAAATTTGAATCAAATTTTGAAATAAGATTCAAAAAAATAATAAAAAATAAAATCCCAAAGTTTAAATTGGAGATTTCATTTTTCTTCGTCTTTTTTTGTCTCTACAATATCGAATTTTTGGACTGGATTTTATTAGCACATCTGATATGACGGATTGTTCTGGAGAATCTATTGTCTAGGATTTTACTAAAATCTAAACTCGTTAATATGTTATTGAAATTATTGCAACCGTGGTTACAAAAAAGCGAAAACTCGTGGAGCGATGTAATATGTTAATTTGATAATTTATAGTACATCAAGTACTTCGCCGTCACTAACCGGGATATTAAGTCGACCCATTACAGTTCTAAAACGTTCAATTTTAACATTAAAGTGTTATAATACTCCAGCACCTGTAAATGATAATTAGTAATTCCTCAGTAAAAGGTCATTCTTCGTCCCAAATTCTAGATAGGACAATATCTCCTGTAGAAACCGTCTGTGTTCCAGATTCTACTTTAAGTCCATTTCCACCGCCCGGGGTCAATGTACTACCTGGAGTAAAAATTCGATCAATGAGACGTTCAATTGAATCAATCTTTTCTGTTGTGGAAGTAGCAGACATCGTTTCTGGTGGTGTATTAAAACATCCACTATCTTGTCCATTCATTTCTAGGCTCGTCAGATTTGATTCTGAGGAAGAATTGTCGGAGAATTGGGATTTATGCAATTTTTTGGCAATTTTGACAGAGTTAGAAAGTTGATCCAGCATGGAATCTGGAAGAGTCATGTGCCTTGGGGAAAAAATATCGTCGTGTTAAAAAAATTTTTTTTTTTTATAATTTCTTTGTTTTCTAGTTAATTTAGTCTCACTTGATCAAACGTAGCTCCCTATTGCTCAAAACCAATCGACTTAAATCAGGACATCCATCCAATTTTGCCTGAAGTTCTTGAACATCTCCTTCATTTTTACGTAAACGTCTCTTGGCCTTTACTTCTTCAGGATTGATATGGGCTTGAATTTGTTCAAAAGTTAGTTCACGTAACAGAGGAGCGTTCCGGAGCTTTGCATTGAGTAGAGGGTAAAGTTTGATAAGAGAAATGACATCGCTAGCAGCGTAGCATTGCATTTGAGGGGTCAAAGGGCGTCGTAGCCAGTAACGATAGTCGTAGCGATAGACAGACTGAAATAATAGTCAAGCGATCAAAGTTGAATGATTACACATTTAAAGTAGCAATTTTCGAAATCGAAAGTGAAGAGCCCAATTTTTTAAACTACGTTACCTTGATCTTATCCTTGAATTGATTCATTTCCACTCCATAAATCTCGCAGAGGTTATTCAAGCTAATGTTTTTCACTTTTTGTCCTGATTCAGATTGAATGACAATGTGGGCTGCTTGAGTATCAAAAATATTCTTAAGTTCAATTCCAAATTGATTGTAGAGGTTGACCGAGTCATTACGACAATCGTGAATGATCTGAAACATTGGGACATATTAGTAGTCATTAGTACTTATCGTGTTAACCCACCGTACTGAAGTAATCAAAATGAGGTGTAGTTTTCCTAGTTTTACCTTTAAAACGTCCGATTCCATTAACCTCTTAATTTCTCCGCTCATATCCGACAATAAGTCGAAAATGAACACAGGGCCATCTACAGTAGCAACTTGGACCAAGGTGACCTGTCCGTCAATACCTAAATTCACGCCTTCACAGTCCACCCCTGTAAAACGATTAAATCTTTAAAAGGGAAATTCAATACTTGTCTTCTCTATTGGTTCAGAAAAATGGGGAAACATGCCAATTTGCAATTCCAACCCACAAATTAGCACGACATCCACTGCCGTTAGCAATTTGCCAAAACACAACGATACTGAATATATAAAATCTTACCTAGAATTTCTTCTCGAAGGAGATGATCCACGGTTTCTTTTGCTTTCCTCTTAGTCGTGATAATCGTAAGATTGGATAAAATTTGATGCCGTGAACGCTCATCTGCTCCACCAGCACCACGTCGCCCACTACCGTACCCTTGACTTTGATTCTGGACATGCTTGTAGTCCTTGTCTGTATTGTCAGTTAGGGTTTGAATGATAATAGAATTGACGCGCTGTTTCAGGCTGACTTTGTTCCCTTTAGAAGCAGGAGCTGGGGTTGGATTGAATGAAACGGGCGGAGGATTGATATTTGTTAACTGCAGGGACAACAAGGGCACTGGAGGGCTTTGACCTTGAGCACTGTTCGTGTTCCCACCGTTGCAAGTTGAAGATGTAGAGGACGGAGACGGTTTAACATTGGCTGTATTTGATGATGACATTTCAGATTGGACTTGAATTACTTTAGATCCTGTTTCAACCTGCCGATGAAGGAAGTCCAGTCCCACGAAATAAGTCTCAGATAACGTGACCAGATTGGAGTGGACCTTGTGGTTAAATGTTCAATCTGAGGTAAATTAATTAACCAAAAGAGATAATATTCGAAACTTACCTGAAAGCACTGCGGCTGAATTTTTAAGAAAACGCCCAAACTGAAACGAATAGACGAATTAGGACTTATCGTATTAGATAAACATTAGCGTTTGTTAGATTCCCTAGATGTACTTGTTAGAGAATCGAGAACTTACTCATTTGGATTTTTAAAAACTCCTTCAAACTCTCCAGCATCAAATTGAACTCTAAAAAAATTGTAAAAGGACAGTAGGTCACATGAAAGAAAGTCACGGGTAATCGCTGAAGCTATCTCACGTTAATTTGAAACTACTAGTTTCTTACCCAACTTGATGGAACAACTGTTCGACGAGCATTGGCCCCTTGCTTTCAATTAGCGACACGAAAAACTTGCAAAGTCTTAATACGCTCTCCTTGTCGTAATTCATATTCACTTCCCTAAATTCTGTAATTTGCTCATGTTCAAATTCTTTAAGCGATACAAACTCTTCTGATACAACAAACGTAGGGTTGCGTTCGAGAAAGTCTACAAACTCCGTGATATGTTGACCAGAGACATGGCGAATTTCAGTGTTGGCTTGTGACCTATTTACATTTAGGTTAATTTCAATAAGAATTGATTTGTATCTTAAGTTTTTTAAAATAACCTATGGCCAAGAAGCGATTTGATAGGGACTCGAACGTTGAATCCATACTGAAGCAAACGATTCCGAAAGTACTCAACCGCTTCCTGTACACAGTGAAAGATGCAAAAATTGACTACAAACTATACTAACCGTGGGAAGTCGTAATTTTTAAACTGACCTTATTATAATCCCTAGTAACCTTTTGCTTGACTCCAGTCGTATACGATACCAGTTCGCCATCCAGTGTAAAGATGGAAGGATACTGAAGTAGAAATTTCTTCAATCCTGCTTGACTCCCACCAGCAATCTGTCTCATTTCCTTGGTAAAGTTCCGTGACCCAAATTGACAACTGAGGTCATGCAAGGAACGAGGTGATTTCTCAAGTAACTTTTCAATGAAGAACAGCAGGGTCTGGTTACGTAGGGCTTCATAGGTAGATGGATCCATTTGGCTATAGCGCAAAGGTCAACTGGGTCAGTCCACGGGCAATAATAACAATAACAATTAACCTACTTAATAACTAATTAAAATGTGGCTTTGTTTACCAACTAACAATACTTCTTCAGGAATTTGGACGGAAATGTTCGAATTGCCCTCTGCTTCTGCACTCTGAGCCTTGTTTTTGGCATCTCACTTTTATCGAGACAAGTATTTCAATTTTGGAAGCACTACATAAAAACCACTTCAATTAAAAAGATGAGAGAGGAGGATTTTACGTTAAATTTATATACTTATAATTCACAAAAAATTAATCAACATCTTTTCTTAGATAAATTATTACTAATGGCATGTCAGAGAGTAAATGTTAAATATTGCGTAAATCTTTTATGAATGATGAAAAGTTTCGTTTTAGGTTTGCTGCTCGTTCGTGTCGATAACTCAAACCACGCTCAATTTGAATTCGCGCGCTGCATGCCCGGCTTCCACAATGTTGATTTCCAAGTAAAAGTCATCCATAAGTCCATAACAAGGCAACAAGTGTCAACTGAACTTATCAAGTCACACGCACACCACACTCCCTCGTCACAATTGAGTAAATTGGGATTGTTTTTGTTATCTCCTTTCTGTTTCTTTGGAATTTCGCCAAGAGTGTACGACGGAAGACACTACTACAAACTACATACTACTAGGTCCATATCTTAGCTGTGGCTGATGTGAAAAGCGAAAGGACGATAACTTAGACGGTAAGTCTCACACCGAGATTCTCGCAAAATTGAAATTGGTCAAATGTGCAAAATGTAAGTGTACGAGCGAGCAGACGCATAGATTAAAATCCTGAACGTGGCAAGGTTGAACTAAAACATTAAACTTTTAGTAGATCAGAAGAATGGAAGATTTGAGTAAACTGAAAAAGAAACATTAGCGACGTTGGAGATTGGGCATCGATACATATTTGGAAGAACTAAAAAGGTAACTTCTATAAACTGGGTCATAGCTTATTAACGAATTATTTCGTCCAAGTCCTATATGAGCTGGGATGAGCTGACACTCTGATGTAAAGGTGGTGGGCTATCCCACGGGTACCCAGCTTAAATCGGAGCTTCAGACTACCTATTATTTTAACTAACAGTTTTACACTCTTTGCTCACCGAAAGGTTGTTATTTCTGAGAACCCTCCTTCCTGGACGTCTTTGGTCGAATTAACTTTCTTAACTGGTTCGCCCACCTTTACTTTTCGAATTGCAGGACAGAATCACGGAGCTGGCAAGATTTCCATAATGGATACCAATTGCATGGATACGGATGACAGTTTGTCACCTGTGCCTGTAAATCCTGCTGACGATTGGCTTGATTCAAACTTTTCGAGACGTGAGATTGGGCTTAACTCTACTGCAATAACGACAGTATCTGTACCGCCAATATGTTTCAGTAAACCTATGCAGCAGAAAGAGGAAGCGTTTTGATGACATGTCAGATGAACCGGACTTCGACAGAAGACTAGACGTATATTGTATGCGTGACACAAGACGTGGACGTTATAAGAACGCTAAGGGTATCAAGCTAACTCCTGAGGCTACACAACTTATGCACCTCCAGAAAAAAGTGTTAGACACAGACGAGAACTCTAGAATTGTAAAACTCATCTTCGACTTTCTTCCTGATTCGGATCTTCGGCGAGCTGCTTCTGTCTCATCGACTTGGAGGAATCTGTCTTACAGTGAATTGCGCACGCGTATTAACAATTCACCATTTATTCTTTTTTGGCGAACAGAGGTAATATGATTGATTCCATGTAAAGATAAATTAAATCTTTCCGCTGCTTTGAACTCATATGTTTGTTTATAGGAGCAGTTGAACCCGATTACTTTTAGTTCTAGAATTCCTCTCCACTTTGACACTAATTGGCTTAATGGAATCGTGACAATCATAAGTTTTGGAGTCTGTGATTTTCCTTTGGAACAAAAAGACTTTGATGAAGGTGACTCTCATTCGTTTAAATCGAAACAACACGTGTCATCGAAAGTTTAAGTCAGTTTTCTCTTGAAATTATTTACAGTCAAAGGAACAGCAATCGCTGATCGACAAGCTCATTTCATTTACGTCAGGGGATCACAGCTTGTTGTCACTCTTCCGGGCACTCACCCTGAACGACGGTTATTTTGCTCGTCCGTACCTACATTTGTTTTCCAATCTCTTTGTATTCCGTTTCACTTCGGTGTTCAGTTCATTAGCGTAGCAATACCTGTTACAAGTGACTTTGACAAAGTAGGTTATCTTATCCTCAATAACTTCACATTTTATAGGAAGTATGTGTAAAAACGTTGTTTTTTTTTAAAACTTTACTGTCACTGCAGATGTGGGATTTGGTAGCTTTACGAAAACAGTATTATGCACGCAGAAATGAACTCGTAGCGAAGAAGATGAACTTAAAGTTTATGTTAATTTTACTCCTCGTGGATGACGATTTAACAGATGAATTTGTGGAAGGTTATGTTAATGAGTAAGTCTTTTGACATTTCGTAGGTTAGCTCCTATGTATAACTGATTCATTATTCCTTGTTTTTCTTGTCAGATGTGGATCCGTTCCTGGAGAAGTTGCTATGATTCGTGCCACAGTCGATGAATTTACGTCCAATGCAATGGCAGCTGGAAAAAATAGCGTGGCAGTTCTTTTCGCTTTACATGGCTTGGAATCCACACAAGTCTCAACGTTTGGTTTAAATCTGACCAAGGATTCTCTTCATTTGCTTCGACACTACGTAAGCTTAGGTCTACGGTTTACTTAAAATTATGTTGAGTATTTGCAACAAGCTGCAACTTTAGACTGCTTCAAATGAATTTGATCGAAACGTACTGGTTTTAGTCCGCCTCGTTTTTTCAACATGCTCGTGATGCCATCGTATTTCTTTTCTACCGTTCAACTCTCAAGCCTGAATCAATTGACGAATTAAAGTTTGCCATTGGTAATGTTCCAGTAATGGGAATTCAAACCTTGGATTTTCCAATAGCCTTCCAAGGAACTTTTTTAACGGAATCCCCATCAGGTTCAAATAATCATCGAATTCTAAAAGACTCAGTTGACCTTGATGTTAACCTTGTTGTAGCTTTGATCAAGTATTGATAAGCTGCTTTACTTTTCCTCCATAGCTTCTCTTTATTTTGTTTATTTGATATTTTAATGAGATCTATTTTTTAATTTCGGACGCAAATCCTGATTAATTTAATTCTATTGGCGCAATTAATTTATATTTTATTTTGATTCTTGCACTAATTAATTAAGCCTAAGGCCTGCATGCTGCATCCTGAGTACTATCGTTATAATGGACTTGTGTTGTATTGTATCCTAGTTATGCTACCCCGCCCGCGATCTCTTGCTGTGTTTTCAGTCTGCGGTGTTGCTGGTATTTGCGAACCGTGCAACTCTGATGGTTCAAAAGTAACACGAACGACGGTGTGCATAAACTGATATAAAATTTACTTGCTATGTAAATATATTTGGCTGAAGCTACGAAATGCTAAATAAATTTAAAGGCCGTTTTAGACAAGCTTGTTTTATTTAGATGAAAAATGGATAAAATTCAAAACATTTAGGAATAGCTAATAGTAAGTAGAAGAGAACTATTGCGTTTGGTAAGTGCTAATTTTGATAATGAGTATGGAAAGATGAATTTGATCGTTGATTTATTTCTTAGAAGAACTTTGCCAAGAGGGAGTTGGTCGTGTGAGCAAAGCATCGTCGTCCAGGTTCGAATATCACACCGCGTGATCTATCCTTCAGACTGAATTCCATTGGCTTACGAGGTAGTTGAAATCTGATAACACTTCGATTGAACTGCCTGTTCAAAAAAATTGTAGAATAAATTTTTTTTCTGATAATTTATTGTCAAGGGTCAGAGGTTATTACGGAAAGTGTCTACGGCTCGGAAGGACTTCCATGAGCGGTCGCTCGTACATCTCACACCACGATTCTCGTTTGTACCATTGCTAAATTTATATTTTTAACATAATTTTTTATGGTACATATTCTTTATCAAGTAATTCGAATGTGTCCAAGCTAACCTCGTAAATTGCTTCATACCACTCCTCCAAGGGCATTCCAATTGGCCGGCCTTTCATCTGGTACATGGACTTACCACTGCTCTTCAGGCCACGAGACTTTTTTGCAGGCATATTCCCTATCGATCAAAAGTAAATGAAGACGTTGTTCAGTGTCAAGCACAAACGCCCTCAATTAATTCGGAAAACGTGGATGAAGTGTTTTTTGTCAGAAGCTACTTGCTAGGTTTGACTTTCATTTTGTATGTTTTTTCGCGCTTTCTGTAGTGATGCTTTTCATTCCCATAGAGATATGTCACCGTTTAACCCCATAAAGTTCTAAGAAGCGTTAGCCCAACTTTGATGAATCCAAGTAACATACCGGTTCAGCTTTGGGAGCTATACAACAAAGTTGTGTTAAATAGCACAATTAAAATTTTAATGACTACGGAAGTGTATATTTTCTAAGAATTTCCCAGGCTTGGCTTTTGTAATTGAACAAGCAGACGTAGCGCTAACCAGTATTAGTATAAAAATTTGTCACTGCTGCTAAATTAGTTTTGATTTTACAAGAAGGATTACTCGAAGTGAAGCAAAATGAACCTCCATATTCTTTTGCTTTGGATTGTTATTTCTGTGATTTCAGGAATTTTTGCGAAGCTTCTACCGCTGGACAAGAAAGCGAAAAGTGGTGGCAACAGTACTGGTATTCAGTCGAACAATTCGGTAAGGGTACTTGATATTTGTAACATTGTTTCAGAAATCACTCGTTCATCGTTTGCTCTTTTAATAGACTTCGAGTAAGCCGAATGTATTGACCCTGACACCTGACCCAGTCAACGAGGAATGTAAAGATTGAAATTTTTTAAAACTCCTATTCAATAAGTAATGTCCAATTTTTGTTGAATTTCAGTACTCAAAAAGTGCAAAATCAAGACATACAAATCAATTCTGCATGGAAAGGCGTTAATTTCTTCTTGCCAGGTAAAATTTTGGTGCATTTTTATATTGTAGCTGTTACTAATTAGTAATTAACTTTGCACTTTGTTGTGACTTGCAGTTCAATCGTGATGAGGCTGAGGAATGCTGCGGATGTGCTGGTGGATTTGATGCATTAATTTCTCTCGATGATGAGTACAGTACTAAAATTTTCGTGAACAGTCATCGTCTAAAATGTAAGTTAAGCTAAGCTAGCAATTCTAGTTTTTTTTCTATTACTAGTCTAATTTTTAGTTCGCGAGACTTACCATGCTTACACTAAGCAAGATGGTTCAGGTAACTTCCTTACTGCCCAAGGTCGCAAAATTCCTCGCGAACTAATGAGCAAGGACACCTATTCGTCACAACTCAAGCCTGGAAACTGCCTTTACGTTGTTATCGAAGCGGAGGAAGGTGAACGAGTCGTGCGATATGCCACTGGGTCATGTGATATTACTCGGCCTTTTATTTGTATGAGTAAGTAAATTTGTTTTATTTTAGCTTCACTTTCAATGCATTGCTTTTGCATTTTATCTTCTTCCGTAGAGTTTGGGCAAGACGACACATTCAACGTTGGCTGCAACGTGTCACAATTCTACCCGAGTTTGGAATCTGCAAGTGAACGACAAACGCCTTCAGAGGAACAGATATTTGATCTTACTCAACAAAATCGTCGTCTAGCCAAGAGCAGTCTACACGCTGACATTCATGGATGGTCAGCCCCAGTATCTAGTCCAGTACGAGCGTTTCAACTAGCCGTGCGAACTTTTGAAGTTTACCGAAAAATCGTCCCGGTTTCTGTTCTTCCTGCAGGATTCATGACAAAAATTATGATCCTCTTTGCTGAAATGAATGGATATCATACTCCAGTAGATAAAACGGACTTTATCACAGAGGATGACTTTTCACGGATTGACACGTTGCTCTCCAAATGTGGTGAAAAGTTACAAGAAATTCCTTATGTCCTTAACGAGTGTAAGACTCAGGTAAGCTATAAAATTTTGGACATTGTGCGAAACTAAGACGTCAGGAGCTCGTCGAATTAATTGAAATCTTTTGAACGTAGATTCTAGGAACACTGAACGATGACAACGAAACGACGAACTACATCTGTCCAGAACGTCCATTTTTCTACAATCACTTCGTATCTGACCCACTTTTTCATGTCACTCAAAATGTATTTCAAACTGTTCGAAACTTATGTTTTCCAACATTTAAGGAAAGCAGTATTCGGATGTTTCATCGGTGGCAATTGGCAATTAATGACTGCTTCACTCAAGTCCTAGAAATTCGATGGTAAAAACTTTGAGTTTAAGGGAATTTGTGGTATGAAGTGAATTCACCCTTGATTTTTATTGGTTTGTAGGAAGTACCAAATTGAGAAGAATGCCTTTTGGAACAGGATGCTTGGAGCTCATTTTGACGACAAGGTACGCGGAACTGATGCTGTGGCAATGGCAGTTTTTGATAAGTTGCAGCCGTGGTCGAGTAAGTATCCGCGTGGACCACCGCCACCTCTACGAATTGAATGCGGTGTTGATTGAAAATTTGCACAAATTTTCAAAAAAAAAACAACAAACAATGAAAATGAACGCTGCGTTGGTTTTTGTAAAAAACGATAAGTCACGACCAAATTTGCATCAAATTAAGTGAAATGCTAATGTTTTAAATTTATTTAATTGAATTGATTCATCGACCTGTAAGTTACTAGATTTAGAGAATTAACTTATAGAACTAATCATCTCTAGAATTCTATGATTCAGCTAGGAAGGATTAGAGCACCATATAATAAAGTACAAGGGGTTTCGAAAGCAATACACACCAGCATTCAACCAAATATCAGAGATATACAGTTTCTTTCAAGTAATTTTTAGTTTCTTAAATTAAAACTGTACATGACTCTCATTTATTAGGCCTAAGAACATTGAGACTAGAATTTCACACTCGGTTTTCTAGTTTTCTACGGACTAAAACAAATATTTTTTTTAGAATCATCTCACGCTCCTAATTGACTCAACTAGAACGACTAAACTATACTCCTAGTAAAAGCCACTAAACGTTTGGGGAAGGAGAGGTGATGCTCTTCACTGAAGAAGTTCTTTTTAATTAACCTGAAAATCAATACTGGTTTTTTTTAAGTACCCATGCTCGTTTTTTTGAGAAAGTAAACCAACAACTCAAAATTGACAATTTTTTTTTCTCGTAATTTTGAATTTTTTTTTAATTGTTCTCTTTCTCAGTCTTGAACTTCTCCTGTGAATGGTAAAGACTTAGATTTAAAAACGATTCGGTATTCCAACACTTTTTTGAAGAGTTTGAAATTTTGATAGGGAAGTTTAGTGGCTTTTTTTTGTAAAGTGCTTTAATTTTAAACTAATTGTTAATAAATCTTAGTAATTCTTAATTAACTTTTAGTTTTAAAATGAGTGAGTGAGTGCAATTTGGGCTACTAGAGCCGTTCAAGTGCTTGCTCGCTACTCTCTACCTGATTCCTGATTCGCTTCCATTTGGCCACTACGACTGTGCTTTTTGCCTGACTTCAACTTAATTTTAGCCGCATTGAAGTGACAACCCTGACCTTTGACCCTTTTGGCTTAATTACATTTTCTTTTTTACAAATAAACTACGCCCGTGCAACAATATTCTTATAATAAGCTATTGGAAGCTATAAAATATTTTCAGGCACACGCACTCAAATGGGCAAAGAAGACCAAATCTCCTTAAATATAAACAAATTAGAAACATTAAATTTTCATCTTTTTTTTTCTCTTGATTTTAAAAAGTTAGCCGATTTGTTGTCAGTTTTTAGAAAATCACAGAAGACATTTAGGAAAAGTGTATACATGTTTTTTGACATTGAAGAAAAACTAGAAATTTTTGTTCATTTTTTTTAAAAATGAAAAACGTCCACTCTGGCGCAAGGAGACGCTTTTCATTTTTAAGTTGTAGACCACGACGATGATAGTTTCTGCCCCCGTAGGTTTTTTTTCTCAAAAGACGTCAAGAAAATAATTATAATTAAATCTTATACTTAAATTTATCCTTAAAATTTCATGCGTTCACACATTACAAATTCTCACCTTTGACCTTAATTTTATGAAACATTCACTCTCAAGTTAAAAAAAAAAGAGCTAGGGGAAACACAAAAATCAATACAAAAGTTGTAACTAAAAGCAATAATTTTTACTCTCAAATGACCCTGTATAAATAAATTAATTCAGAAAAGCTGCCATTTGAAAATCAGGTTTTCCAAAAATCTACAGAAAACCGTAAAGACGAACAGTAGTTTAGAAAAGAACGTGTAGAACTAAAAAAATTTGTGATGGTGTGTCAATACTTTTCAAATGGCTTCACTACTAAACGTGAGTGAATTAGCGAGGTGTCATTGACCCCTTTACTGCGGAAGGGCTTTCAAAATGGCATGAACTTCCTCAGCCACGGCCATCAATACAAATTCAAATTGCTGCTTTGTTCGAACCATGCCCGGGCGTTGATCTCGAATGTGCTCTAAAGAAGCAGCAATGTCAATTTCCTTGGCTCCTTTTGTCATTCTGTTGAGAACCATGTCAATGAGGGAGTACGTCCCAGTACGTCCAGCTCCGTCACTATTTTTTATTTTTTTTTCAAAAAATAAAATTTTAATCTAATTCAAAATTAAACTAAATCTAATTCAAGTTTGACGCTTTTCTGAATAACTTACCTGCAATGGACAATAATAGGACAGGAACGTCCGCGATACGATTTGTTCACTTTCCTGATAAAGTAAACGAGTTTTAGCTTAAATAGCACAATTGTTCTAAATTGCGAATTTTTTAAGGATTTTGGCACAGCAAGGAAGAAGAGGTGTTTGGAAAAAGTGATGAAAACTCCAGCGTTGCTACTCTGGAACCTTTCTCCACCACTTTTGTGACTATGCAATTTTATCAAATTTATTAAATCAATTGCAAAAATCCAAAAATGATGGAAAGAGCTACAGAATTTTAAGCGAAAGGAGGTGAAAGTCCGAAGCAGAGAGCACTTTTGCGAGGAGGTTAGATGAAAGCATAAGCAAACTTATGCTATAAGTTACAAAGTTTGGAAATTCCCACCTTCGAAATTCTAAAATTGATTTTGCACTGGTCGGGATTCCATTTTCGGGCCAAGCCAAAAAGTGAAATTGGGTCACCGTTCGGGTTTCGCCGGTTTTCAAATTTTTGAGGTAAAAACTTCGGACGAGATACTCGTCGCACCAAATATGCTCACTCACCAAGTGTACCTCGTAGATGTGATGAAGCTCAGAACCTTCCTCTATTCATTTTTCGAAAAAAAAAATTGCTTTTTCAAAAAAGTTTCAAAATTACGAAAGTAGGTTGAATCCTGTTAGATTCTAAGATAGTTCACCTGGCCAATAGCGGTGACAGAGTGGTGTGCCATTTTCAGTTAACTTTGTCAGCGTCACAATGACAACTGAGCCTTGTTCCCAGACCATCTGCCAAAAATCGGCTGCCGTGGTTGGAAGTGGTCCTTGCGTCGCTATATACGCAGGATTTCGCGGATCATGATCCGTCTATTAGAAATTTAAATTGCCATTTCTCTTCTTTTCATTTCTTTTTTTTTTTGTTAAAAAACTATTGAATTACAATTTTTTTTTCAACCAATTTTTCTAACTATTTCGACCAGAATTATTAGACTGCCACGTGACTCTACTTACAATTGTCGAAGCATTGATGTAGTCAGCTCCATTAATATTTGCCAAATCGTTAAGAATTACTCTCGAATGATCATACGGTAAGGAATTTGTGTAGCGATTCTTCTTTTGATTATCCGCCTAAAACCACAACAACAAAAAAACTCTGAAAATCCGACCATTAATTTTAATGAGGACGCGCAGAAAAGAATAATTGTAGAAAATTGCCAAAGGCGCAAGGATCAAATTTGCTTTAATCACAACGTTCCTTTGAAGTAAAGTACTATTTTTATAAAATTCAAACATTTTTTTTTAATTTCTCAAGGCTTACTTTCTCAGCAATTGAAGTCGAGCCTGGATCAGCCTCGTAGTTACAAAGCGCCGCCCACTCCTGATCAAGTCGATCTTTCTTTTTCAAATGATCCTCCATGTAGGACTTTTTTTTTCAAAAAAAAAAAAATTAAAGTCAAAATTTTGACATCGTTGGATCAATTTTTGTCAAGATGTTTCTTACCAGAACCATGTGACCCGTCGAAATGTCCATGTTGGTAAGAACAGGCTCTTCGCTCCTGCTTAATACAAAGGTTCAATTTTCAATTTAGCCTACAATCAACCGAATTTGAAAAAAATGAAACCGAACAATTAAACGAGAGCGTCAGTTTTGTCGTTACGACATAGAGTTAAAAAAAACTGAACACATTGATACCAAACTGTCTAAAAAGCAGTTAGTAGCCGAGACATCGATTGGTTGGTAACGAGCAATTAGTAATTTAGTCTGATTAAACAATAAATAGCAAACAAAACGTTACAGAAACGAAAGGCATGCGGATCCCTCTAACCAAGAAGAAGTGGAAGACCTTGAAGATGAAGTACCGCCTTCCGATACGTTACTTTGGACACGTTGAACTGCCCGGATTGGCTCAACTTTTTCGTTAGACTTCGATGCCATTCGAGCCCGACAAAGATCCTGTGAAATCAAATTGAATTTTAAATTTTAAAACTTTATTACTGGACTTTATGAAAGCGCCAGATTGTCTACCTGGTAATCTTTACAAGATTCCATAGCGGGATCATCTTGTGATAATTTAGCCAACTTTTCTCTTGACTTGGCTGATTTTCGAAGCACAAAGAAAAGGAATGACGCAACTAGCGCCACTGCTACGACTCCACAAATGGCAAAAACTCCCAGGTACAAATTCTTATTCCGTACTTCATCTCCCATAATGAGTGGCTCAGTAGCTGGAGAATCAGGCTGGAAAAAAATGAGAAGAAAACTTTGTTTTTATAAAAAAATATTTTTAGATCCCTCAAGAAATTTTCTTTAATTTTAAAACTTTTCAAAAAGTTGTAACAAAAATATAAGGCTCAAACTTAAAAAATAAAATTCAAACTTAAAACAACTTAAAACAAACCACAATTCCGCCACCACCGTCATCAGCTGCATCTACTTCAGAGATAATTTGAAACTAAAATTAAAAAATAACGAAAACTAGAAGAAAGCAAACCAAAAAGTTACAAGCACGAAGGGATAACGATAACGGTAAGGATAAGTCTAGTTCAGGATAACGTCATGAATTTCCAATTTGACAAATATAAAACCAAAATCCCTTACATTTGTTTTAACTCCAGCCACAGCCGACACAATGCTCACGTCCATCTCCTGTTCTAACTTTGGTTTTAAATTTTCTGAAACTATAAGCAAATTAAAATTAATATTAAATTAAAATTAAATTATTTATATTAACTACTAATTGCCGACACTTGTTAGTAAATCTTACCAATTTGACTTGCGACTTGAGTAGCAGTGAGTCCTTGAACGTTTGGTGTGACTTTAAACGTTATGATGCTATTATCATGGAGTCTGAAAACAAGATTAATTTGAAACATTGACAATTCTTTTAAAATATTGCTTTAAAATTAAAATTTTTTTTGTAAAGAATTGTACCGAACGTATTGGAATGTAGAGTGTTTCAAGTCCAGGAAATCTGCTATGAGAGTAACTAGGTCGGAAGCTACTTTCCAAGAGGGAATTCTAAGCAAATAAGAAAGAATCAACAACAAAGTTAAGCAAACAATTTTGTATTTTTCCGAATTTCTTTTCCTTACTTTTTTCTTAGCTGAATAGTAACAAAGGAAGTGTCAATGACCTCCAATTCATTTCCAGGAACTTGCTGAGCTAATTTTGTAGCTGCTGCAGTAGATCCAGCCTTTTTCATTAAATTCACAAGTTGATTCACTTCTTCGCTGTGATCAGTAGAAGTTGGGGCCTAAAGAAAAAGATATTCATGTATAAAAAAGAATGTGTTTATAACCATCTCGTCATTTTCTAATCATCAACAATAAGACCTTATTTTTAGCCGTTTGTGATAATTTCGACTTGGATAATTGACCAGAAGTGTCACGAATTTTCATATCTGCTGGTCCGAGTCCAGCAAATTCGGGCTCTGGATTTATTTTTGACAATCTCGGTTCTGCCTTCAAATCCTAGAAGTATAACAAATGTTTATTCAACAAACTTTATGTAATAGACGAACTTATATTTGTATTTACTAAACTATTCAAAGAAAAAAAAAGTACAAATTTACGACATTTTACCTCTGCACGTCGTTTGTCAAAGGCATAATTGTTCACAGTGCGATACCAAGGTCCTGGTTTCTTCACATCAAGTCTCTCACGTCGCTCAAATTCACTCGGTCGAAGGTCAGGTCGAAAGTCCAGGTCAAATTCTTCATCATCATCGTCTGCCTGGTTTACATTACTTTCGTAAAGAAATCTCTTTGGATTCTTTAAAAATACAAGACCATTTTCAGCATAGGACTCGTCCCGATCTGGAATTTCAACAAACAATCTCTCTCCAGCTGGCTCATTTTTTATCAATGCCGCTTCAACTTCCGATTCCAACTTGTCTTCCAGTGCTTCATCTCTCGCTGCCTTTTCAATTTGTCCCATTATCAATGCTACACCGGCCAATTCTTCTGGACTAAGTTTTGCCGGACTATCACGCCAATCTTCAGAAATCCGTTGGGACTCAGCTGCTTGACCAATTGACTCTTGTGGTGAGTCACGTAAAAACCGAAGGTCATCTCTCGTCTAAAAATGCAAGAAATGTTCCATTAATTAAAACTCATTTCTTTCTAGTAATTGACCCACTTAAGGTCTACAACACTAGTTTCGATTAGACCGTAAATCACTTCTCGCTAGGAGACTCGTTGTGACAGCAAGTCAACTTATAAACAAACATTATTAAAGTTATTCCACATGTGAGCACGTCCTGCCCGTAACCTTCATTCGTCCCAAATTAAATTACCATCACCGTCATTACAGCAAAACTACGACCTAATTCGGTTCAGACACTTACAGCGAAATGACATGATTTGATTATCGAATCCAAGACGGAAAAAGAATGAAAGAGAAAAGTGACATGGGGGGGGGGGGGGAGGAGGCGGGTAGAATGATTTCATATCCGTTAGCTTTCTCCTCCACTAATGACCAGCAGCCTGTCCTCACTCCAGCACAAGGCCCGGGTTAAAAATAGAAGTGCTCAAGGGCGTTTTTGGTATGACAAAAACAATTTTTTACCTCAGTTCCATGACGAAAGCCTTCTGGTGTGTTGTACTTCGGTCCAAAAATTTTCGGTTCGAAATTGTCTTCCTCTTCGTCCAAATTGTCAATTTGAGTTTCTCTAACAGGTGCTTCACTCCATTCTGAATTTCTGGACAGCTGCGGTGGTACAGAATCCTCATCTTCTTCTGCAGATTGAGACGTGCTAGCCAAGTCTAAATAATCTTCTTGTAATGCTTCTTCTAGTACTTTTTCTATGGGAAATGAAATGTCTGTCATTAAATTTGGACCACAAGGCGGGTTTTATGGGGTTGTTAGAAAAAAGCGCGAACGTTCCAAATTATACGGCCATTTCGAAGACAATCGAGTTTACTTTCACAAGAATCATTCGTTCTTTTCTAGAATAATAGTTTTTTCTTTAAGAATCGTTTCTTGAATTGAATCCCATTTTACCTAAAAGATCGACACTAGGAGACTCCTGCTGCTTAACACGACGACCAGGATCAGTTTGACCTTTAGGCTCCTTGACGTCATCAGGTATATCGTTCTCAGTCCGAAGAAATTCTAAGGATGCTGTCGCTTCCTGATCCGATTTCTCTTTGACTCGATCCTCGACAAAATCTTCAATACAGTCAGATTCTGCCCGTGTTCCACTATAAATATAAAAAAAAATTATGAAATTGGAAATTATTATAGAATTTAGAATTAATTGTTAAAATTATTCTAAATTACAACGTAATTTATTTACATCGTAATAACTAATAATTTTAAAATAATTTTTGAGAACTTTGATGAATTTCCCTAATTAGTCGACAATTAATCAAATTTCTTGTCAACCGAGAAAAGGCTTAAGTTGAAACTTTCGTCCTAAAATAGCACAATCTAAGTTCTGAAACCATGAAATTATTTAAATCTATTCAAAATTATTCCATTCATTTTAATTCCAGTCATTACGTGGGCTAAACGTAGTTTCGGATTATTTATTAAGTCTTTCTATGACAGAAGAAGTAGTTTGTTCATCTTCCAACTGAAAGTAACTTCATTCATAATATATCATCTCATTCTTCTAAATCCTTTTGTATTTTTGAAACATTTCATGGCTAGAAACTTCTATTTTTCTCAAAGTAAAAGGAAAATCCTTTAATAATTGGGAATCAAAAAGTTTAAGTGGTTCTAGTAAATAATTGATTTCTAAAATTACCTCTCTCGAATAGTTTGTAGTAAGTTTTGTAGAATACACTGTGTATAGGAATGACTCCAACGAAATCCTTTTTCAAAAAGTTGTTCCATTGCGGTTTCAAGTACTCGAACATCATCTCGTTTCAGATTGAACCTAATGAACCAATGGAAAAACCACACGTTTAATCCTTTAAATTAACTCTTGTTAGACATTTAATTAATCCTCAGCTTGAACTTACTTGAACAAATCCTCACTAGAAGTAATCAATGTTGAGACACATTTTCCAAAAGCACGATCTGAAAGGAAACAAAAATAAGGTCATCACAAACCCGCGTGTGCTTTTTGGGATAAAAACAAGAAATCCATGGCATAATAAAATCCTTCAATTTAACATTGCAGATTTTTATGTCACTTCTCAGTCAGAGTTAGGCAGGTCTCTCGGTTTCATTTCTGTTTGACCTTTGTTATAACTTACCATTAAAACAATACTCGAGGTTAGAGTCACAAACGGAGTCGCTAAAGTTGCAACCTAAAACACAAAAATGTCAAATGCGTAAACTCTCAGTCACTAAAGGTATTGGTGGAATCTTTCATTTTTCCAGTACTGACATATATGTGTGTTATATGGGGAGATAGTAAAAAAAAAAGTAACCTTAAACTTGTAGAAAAATTGATTCGTACATGCTGTAAGTTAGTTACGGGTAGGAACAAATATAATACAATTTTGACTTCAGCCTCACTTTCATTTCTGCAATTGAGGCTGAAGTAGACATGTTAGCTTTCTCATCTCTCTTACGTTATAGTTTATGTCTTATTGTAAGGTATAAAGTGAAAATAGGTCTAGGTTAGATAATTAGGCATACTTAAATTTATTTTAATTACATTTAAAGGTATTGGTAAATTAGGTAAGACCACATATAGTGGGATTGGTTTACCAAACTGAAATCTTTCTTCTTATAGGTTACCAAATTATTTGAAATAATTTTTTAAAAAAAGGAAAAATGAAATAAAGTTTATTAGCTGAAAAAAACGTTTTCGCGTCACCAGCTCGTAGTCCACTACTAAAAAATTCTATTGAGTTTTGACTAAATTCTAGAAAAAAAACAAAAGCGTCAGTATTAAGAAACTTTTTAACGATACCATTTTTATCCAGGACTCACTTATTTCCTACCCTCCGTGACAGAAATTATGTCATCTGGGATTTGGAAACACGCTCTGTAACAGTTTGATGTAAGTGATATCATGTTACTTTTCCTGTTCGATAAATTCCTAAATTGAAAACTTTCTAGTTTAAACGATGAAATTTGTATGAAAAGTCTTAAAATCCGAATACAAAAAAAACATCTTTACAACGCCATAACAGAGCAACTTTTCCAACGTTGATTTTGCAGTTACGCTCACGGTGTTCAAAAAGCGTAAATTTACAGTCATTTTTATTTTGCGCAACTTGATTCATTTCAAATTTCCTAGTCGTCCAACCAATTTTCCAACGAACGACCATCTCATCCGTACAGCTTCATCCGGTAAGAAATGAAGATTAAATCTCCGCTTTTTCCTTTAAGGCACCTTACCTACGAATTTATTTTTATCCTCCAACTGAAAATAATGGCGTAGTCAAGGCTCTAGCAAAAAACACCCACACTCCTACGCTTTATTCCCTTTACGACAAAAAAATGGAAAAAGCATTTCGAGAGTTTGGCCCGTTACCAAGTTTCTGTGGAAGATGCCACGTCATTCGCCTTTCACCAAACGCCTACACGCTAAAACTCTACCCGCCAACAGCACGACATGCAAGAGAAAGTCAGCAAAGTCAGGCACTTTTTCAAAACTAAAAAAACACGCGCACAATGCTAACACATACTCGTCCAGAAAAATAAAGTTCCAATTCAAAAGGAATCCTTCATATTGAATTCTTTCTGAAGGACGTGACCAAGAATGCCCATCCACTTTTCTTTTATTCCATTTCGATTAAACTCTGAACAAGGTTAGAAGCAAGATGAAAATGTCAAAAGGTCAAAGGTTACCAAACAAAAATTATTGACGACAAAAAAAACCTATTATGCTATTCAATTTGACAGCTAAATTAAGAGGTACTTAGTATGCTCTGTCGCAACGCAGCGGATGGAGTGAAATTATGAAAACTCTCCTAGAATTTCAAATTAAAAAAAACAAAATTATATTTTGAATTGATCTTAAATTGCTAAATTATAGGCGGATATTTCATCCATGACTTTATACAAAAAGAAATATTATACGAGATTTTCTAGCAAATTAAGGAAATTGGATTTACTTTCAATCGTATTTTTGATAGAATTCATTTGCAAGCTAATTTATCCTATTCTAATATTTCAAGAGAAAGGTATACTTCGCCCGTCAAAAGAAAGCGCGCGTCTCCTTCAAAATTACTCTGGTGATTGAACGTCACATTTTAAGAAAGTCTGCCAAAAATTCAATTTTCCCCGTCTTTCATCCCAAACGGTACTCAATTTCTTCTTCCAGGAAAAGTAATACGTCCAGGAACCAAATGGTCGGTAGTAACTTTTGTCGGGAAGGTACAAAGTTTTACTACCCGCGCGCGCGCCTTGTCTTTTTCCTTATCATACCTCACAGCACGAATCCGTTACTTCCACTTACAATATCCCCAATTTTAAAAAAAAAATTTAACAAGTTTTGAAAAAAAAACACTTTTACCACAAAACCACACCAAATTTTTATTAATTAAGAAACAAAACCCACGAAAAGTGACAAAGTTTCCTCTACAAAAAACCCCAAACTCAAGGGAAAAAAAAGTGTCACTTCTCAAAATAATTTATTGCAAGAACTTTTAAAAAAAAAGGAAACACTGTTCCTCGACTAACTTTTGTCACTAGGCAACTTGACACTTTCGTAATGAAGCCCGACAGGAAAAAATAAATGCAGTTCTCAACTCGATTTTTATTTTTACTTTTAGACTTTAATTACTTTTGGCAAGAGGGAGTCAAAGGAAAAAACTTAAAATGAGATTTCCTTCAAACTAACAAACTTTTCTCCCAATTCATTTCAGTAGTGTTTCTGTAAAAGAAGAAAGTTTCTCGGGAAAAAACAAGAACTTCTATAAGAAAGAAGCGGGAAATTGTGAAAATGAAAGTGTATGTCTTTCCGTTGCTAGGCAACGGGATTAATACCCGTGTCAAGCATTACGTCAACCACGCCTTCATCCTTTTCACAAAATCCGGTTCAATGACGACGCTACGTACTTTCCCCTATAGAAAAACAACTCTAAGAACAAGAAAAACACAAGCACCAATTTTTTTTTGTTAAAAAAATAACAACTTCAAAATTTTTTATTCATTGAACTTTTTCCCAAGTGACACGCTTCCGTACGATTTGCTGTCCAAAGTAATCACAACACGCGCCATAGTCAAACCAACCAATCTTCCAGTCGGATTTGAAGCGCAATTCGCTGATTATTTATAACCATCAGGTAAGAAACAACGAAAACGCTTCGCTTCATACGTCCTTCTGTTTTGATCATCTAACCATTTGAACTTTGACCTCTAGCTATAATGAATTCGACGTCTCCTCTCGTTTCGCTTTTAGATTTCGTTAATGAAAAACTAATTACGAAATAAATCCCGCCTACCTCTTAATCAAGAGAAACAGAAACTTACTTTAACCAGAAATCTTGTAGAAAGTCAAAGCGTAACTAGCAAAAGCAACAAGGCCTTGAGGCTTTTAACTGTTCCCTGCGCCTGCGCCTTTTTTTGTTATAACATGTAAAATCCAGGACCTGGAATTTGATCCTTTCCGGGAACTTCGCTGCATACAAAACACGGATTTTTAAAAATATGAACCTTCCAGGACCCACGTTCTAGTTGCCTTCCATGAATATTCTATCCCAAAAAGTTAAACCTTTATCCTAGGATAGATATCTTACATCTTTTTTTTTTTTTTTAAATTGTAGTTTTCACTTGGAATTCTAAATTTTCCAAATTGCGGTTGAAATTTTCAGGTCTATGCTCCAGATCTGTTCCTGCACAAATCAAGCTCAACCTTCTGCAATGTTAAATGTCGTTCGAAAAAAAAACCAGAAATTCGGGCAGAATTTCAACCCAATAACTTCAATAGGTTGCATCGCGCCAACATAGGGTCTAAGCATCTAAGCTAATAATTATTAAGTATTAGTTTCAAATAACATTGGTTTCGATCTTTAAAAAATCTCGGTACATGTCACGAAAATCAAGCTTAAGGTCATATAAAGGCATTTCTGTTAGCGTCGGTGCGTGGGCGGCAACAGGTTGTCGCCCTCAGAAAAGGCCAACCCTGAGCATTCCTTACACCATTTGGGAAAGCTGAAGAAAAGAAGCTTTTTCCTTTAAAGTTCATAAATTTTTAAACACCGGATATTTTACTGCTTGGTGGCAACCTGTCACATCCGGAAAAAAAAACATTTTCCCTATTGGCAATGGTATCATCCAAAATGTAATTTTCAATTGCTCTATCGCATCGTTCCTGATTTGCTCCCACCTGCACCCACACAAAAACACTATTCACCAGAACCCAATTCCCGGAAGGCTACTCGGAAGTGTGTGCTTTTTAAAATATTGCGATAAAAACAGGACGAAAAGTCCTTCCCCGTTCAGACTAACCAATCAGCGTCATCCATTACTTCCAGCCTACCTTATTCCTTTTCTCTTCCTTAACAAATTGCCACCACTCTCAGAAATTAATGTAGAGAACCGTAACCCACGGAAGTGCAAAAGTAAATTGCAAATTTATAAATTTCCAGTTTTAACCTCCACAAGGTTAAAGTTTAATGCACGCCACTGTCGGTCTAATGACCTTTTGAATTTCAACAAAACATCCGGGTTTACATGGATACACCCGGGCGACACAAAAATGAAGTCGTATGATAATGCGGGTTCGACTTTGCTTTTGGAAGTTGTGCCCGTTTTATTGCAATCGACGCTCAAAACTTGTCGCTGATGATATGCCGTGCGAAGAAAAAATAACTCTGGTGTTCTTTTGGCAAAAACTATTTTAATTATTAAACAAAAACTCATTTTTAGAAAACTTCCTCCGTGTTAATTTCCGCTCGTAAGTGAAAGTTATGGCTTTCTCTTTTGTCCTCGTTGCTATTCTCTTCCTAGTTCGACAGGATCCATAATCCTTGCCCACGTCAAAATCAATGAAAGTGAGTCCTGGAATATGGGACAGAGAAAGGGAAGAAGAGTAACGAGACGGGAGAGTGTTAACGCTTCGTTACCCTTACACAATTTTAGAAATAATTGAAGTAATTGGACTAGAAATTTGCGACGAAAATTGGCAAGTTCGCAAAAAAAACATTTGTCCTTCATATCTTCTCATGTCAGAATAAAAAAGAAGTAATTGGACTAAAAATGAAATTGTAGGTCTTGTCTTACCAATTGCCCCAAACTGATACTTTTCTTTTTGAAGTGCCAACGCCAGTTGATTATTGAACGTCGACCCTTGACCTTTAGCTGGTCGTCGGTCATGTGGGGTCAGCAAGGGTGTCGAGCTGCTTTGGACGTAAGCATTAGACGATAGTAGGGTCAAGACGAGAGTGGCTGCCAAGATTGGGCTCATTCTGAGATCAGTTAGACGATTCTCTTAAAACATGTTCAGGACTTGGTCACTAACGTTAAAAATGTTCCAGGCAACACTCTCCTAACACACTCTTCAAAATCCAGGTGTTTCCTTCTACATCCTGGGTGTGTTGTTTAAAAAAAGTGTCAGAGGTCAGGAGGTTGGGTACCGTGTTGTCCAAAGAGACTCAACTGACTAAACTCAACAGTTCTGTTCCATATTTCCAGATATCCAAAAAAAACTACTTTAGCCTTTGGATATCAACTCCTGAGTTTCAATTTTGGCCAGTATGAATTGACGAACCGCAGAAGTATAAAAAAAACTAACCCATTCCCTGCGCCTGTCAATTCACCAAGACCTTCACCCTTTCCTTCCAGAACTCCGAGTCGAAGTAGCTGGAGCTATAGGTACATATCCAGAGCCTCCTCTCCGGAACACTGGTACAAAAATCTCGGGGAACCCGAACGCTGCTACGAATTACCCGAGCAAGCGGGGAAATATTTTGGTAAACCAGAAGATATAGAAACCAGAAGATATGACTTAACTATGCAGTGCTGTCTGACTGGTTTATCCATTGACGACGTCACTCTGTCAACATTTTCCGTAATAAACCTCCAGTGTTACTTAATTTCAGTCACCGGTTTGTGGATGGGCCAACTCATTCAGGAACCGCTACCCTCATCCTCTCATTTTTTTTTTCTAAAACAGAAAATTAAGTCCCAAATATTAAATTTATCAACAAACTGTACTTGATTTGTTGCAACACGGAAAAGAAACGCTTTAAAAAACACTCACCTTCACTTTCGCCCAAGTCCGTGACACTGACAACCAGAAAAATTCCAGGATTACCTTTTAACAAAAACCTCAAACTAAACATCCCACAATTAACCTTCCAGAATTTCTAGGCATACCATTAGTATTGCTTACCAAAGCAGATTGACATCTGTCCTAACGTACTGTAACCGCTTTTCCTTGCAATGTATAACCAATCCATCATGTAACCTCCCCACAAAACCACACTCCTGTCTGGTTTGTCAAGGAGGATAATCCGGTGGTCATGAGGTTCGACGAACGGAAGATTACGCTGAAACTTAATTAACAAAGTGACAAACATGAAGATCATTTGATTGGCAAACTGAAATGTATCATCTTCAAATCTTCTACGACGTTACTTAGCTTCCCAAGCACTCCTAAAAGCGTGTTCTAGATAAAAAACGATCTGGTAAGCATACTGCAATCGCGTTCTGACCAAGCTATCTGACCAAGAAAAGAGCCGCAATCGCAGCGATTTGACGCGAGTTCCTGCAAAAGCTACCACATTACTCGTCACGTCTACTAAAGTATCTACACAATGAAAAATAATCACTGAAGATAAAATCACTTCATAAAGCGATGAGAACGTAGATTCATTTTTTACTCATTTCTTTTCCAGACCAAAAATAATCAAAAAGCTCTTCTCCTTTATCTCAGCATAAACGAGATTTTGAAGAATAGAAATAAGCTGCACATGCTTTTTGAGAAAATTATTCAGCTTACTAAACAAAGACTCTCTTCACTTTAGATATGCGACTTGAATTTTTAGCTTAATTGGAATTTAGTTAATTATAGTTGTCGTCTATAAGAGCTAAAAAGAGGTCACATCTAATAACATACAGTGAGGACTACCTTCTCAGTGTCAATTTTATAATACTTAAAGTGTAGTTAACTTCAGTTACTGTAATTCTTAACTTGTTCTTCACTTGGACAAAGAATAGGGTATTTAGGCGTAAAAAACAGGAAGAAGGAACTTAAGCCTCATGCGTTGACCACAGCCAAAAAATAAATGCCGATACAAATAATTGACCTCACTGTTAAAAAAACAACAAAAGTGAAGACTTTTTATAAAATTCTAGAAGCCAAAGCTTTCACAGAATCAGTAGGAAAAAAAAAATTCTTGCGGTAATTTGACCCACGCCAAAATTAATCCATTTTAGTTTCATTGATAATTGCATAAAAAAAGTCAAAATTGAAAAGAATGAGACGAACTTTTAGAAGAAAAAACAACAACACAGAATCGGTAAATTTCTTAGAATAAAATTTTTTTCAGTGTTTTAAACTTCCTGCAGCATCATGTCTTATGAAAATAGTCGTAAGCCAACACGACGAGGATTGTCCGGCAAATGAAATAAAGCAAAAAGGAAGTTATAAGTTCAAGTACAAAAAAAAGTAACGAGAAGCATTACCCGGTAAAAATTACTTCCCAATTTCTCTATAAATAACCAAGCTGCTGGAACTTTCAATTAATCACTGACTATTTTAAGCAATCCAATACAACAAATCGGATAACTGATCACAGGTCAAAAAATCAAACCAGAACAGGCAGTTTAACTAACGACCTTACGTTAGGGTAGCTTAACATCACTTACCTAAAATTACAGTATCTAAAACCTTACTAAATATCTAATCAAAGTAACTCAGGTGTGTGATTTTGGTGAAAACCTCTAGACTCAATCTCTGTCACTGAAATTGAGTGGTTTTTTTTTGCTCCTTATTGCAAATTATCTTCTAGTAAACAGCAAAAGACAAAAGTTTTTGCAAAACACTTTTACCTCTCTCCTTTTTTGAGTACATGAGAGTGTTTGGTTTAGGTACATGAATAAATACACTCTGTTACAAAGTACTAAAAACTGAAACTAAATTATGTACGTTTATCCAATTGCAAGTAGTATATGCAAAAAACTTAATATTTTCTTCTTATATTACGAAACCACTTATCTATTACTAGATTAAAGTGGTTTACGTTCACATATAGGTTACGTTTTTAGCTTTTGTGACAACATCACACACGAGAGATAAAAGTATGACTAGCATTCCCTAACCTTCCAGCATTGTCCCTTTCTGATTCACAAGTCAGGTCACAGGTTGACCTTTGAATTAACCCTATACGTGAGATTCCACTATATTGTTGGTAGTCAAGGCCGTAGCCAAAGTATCCGTTGAGATATGAATGTCAGAGTGACGATGGTGATTGGCAGAAGGTTTCTTAGTAGTCCCTTCACCTAACACTAACCGTAGAATATCTACGGTTCCTAGAGAATGACGTCGTTGAATGTCCTTGGATTTCTTTCTTGCAATTTGATTGGTAGTCTTGTGGACCGTGCCATCCAGCCCATTCACCGTGCCATTGTCTTCGCTCTAAAAACCAGTAAACAATTATTAACTTTGCAAAATTCCAGAATATTTAAACTTGACATTTTATTAATTCTCACCTGTTCTATAGATTTTGTGGTTTCCATCCCATTAGTCGGTTTCTCTTCTGTATTCGTTTGTCGTTGTGTCTCTATCAGAGAATTTCTTCTTTTTCCACTCATCAACCCTTTGCCCCATCGACCTTCTACTTTCCCATTGGCCTTTCCGGTTCGTGACCTTTGTGACCTCGCAGCAGCAATAGGAACACCCTGTGGTGAATCAGTAGCTCGTAGCCTCTCCATCTTTTCGTCCAGGGTTTTACTCAACGAACTCACAAGATCACTTCCTGCAATGAATCAGAACTCGATAAAACTTTCCAATTTCAATCCTTTTTTAAAAAATTAGTTAAAAAAGAAACGCTTCACACTAAACAACTTTGTACACGTGTTTGTGTCGGCAAGCGACATTTCTGAACATTATAAAAGTTAAGTGTCAACGGTCAAGCTGGTAGTTATTGAAATTTAGTAACTAAGTACTTCAAGTCCTTCACACCGCCTTGGTTATGCATGCCATTTCAAACATTGATTGCTAACCTTTCTTCGTTTTAGGAAGTCATATGCCTGCCGAAATTATACCAATACCGTGGCCTGCGAATGGCCGCTGCGAAAAACAATTTTAACGTTTCATCGAATTTTTCTTCCCAGTCAAAACTCGCAATAAGGAGTATATCAAAATTGTCGAGAATTGTACCAAATTTATCTTCTTTGAAAATATAAAGCCACTTACCACCATCCGACAAGTTTTCTTTCGAGCCATTAGCCAAATTCTGAAGCGAATCAAGAGATCCAAACATTCTCGAATCAAAAGTAGTCGATGTTTCTAGCGAAGTTTTAAGTCTCTGTGTTTGCATCTGTCTTGTCAAAATTGTCGGTGGGCTTTCATTCCTACCCCGTTCTTCATACTGCTCACTTTCCACCGAAAGTCTTTCCATAGAACTGATTTTTCGTAGAGGTGGAGTCACCGCACCGATTCTCCTCATTCCAGGCGCTACATGTGGAAATGGCGGGACTATTGGAACAACCGGTGGTTTCGGTGGTAATGTTTCAGCCGAAACCTTTTTGAACGGTACTGGTCCTAGTCTTGGCCAAGTAGGATATGGCGTTAATTTGGTTGAGCTCTGATGAGTTTCACCACTATTTGTACTACTACTCATGCTGCTGTTACTCAAATTTTGATTCTGATTGGTCGATTGATGATACACAGGGGCACCATGGGCGATTGCTAAGAAAAGCACAACGACAAAACGAACTTATAAAATTCAGTTTTGTTCATATTTTTTAAAACTATTTTATACTTGATGGATTGTCTGCCAATTGATCGTAAAAGTCTTCATTCTCCAAATCTTCCTTAGCTCTCCTCCATTCTGCTTCTAGCCTCATCTTCTGTACGTCGGATCCCGGTGGTATTTTCGACGATACGTAGACCGCTGGCGGGACCGGGAGACCTGGTGATCGTGAATCCCTATACAAATGTGCTTTCGTCTCCATTTCAAATTGCCTCACACGTTGCTCAGTTTCTTCTCCAAGTCCAGCATAGGATCGTATAAGTCCGGATTCATCGACAGATCGATCCCTCTCCATAGAATGTGTCGGAAGGCCCTGCAATAGCAATTCCATTTAAGTTCGTGCCATGAGCATTGAGCATGCCTAGAGTTTCGGTTCAATCCAATCCCGTATTCCTTACATAAGTATTATGTGGTGGTGTTGCCCCTTGTTTTTTTCTCCTTGCCGCTTGAATAAGAGACGCTCGAATATCACCTAGAGACAGACAAGGAAGAAGTAATTTAATCTGGCTTTAAACCAAAAAGACAATGACTGGGGAGGAGGAGCAGGAACTTATTGAGTTCGTTTCATTGAAACTCGACAGAGTCTCGCCTTCCTAAACTGCGGCCTTGCCAAAAAAAAAACTTAAACATTTTGGCTCTTCACTAAAATTAGACTTTGTTGCAGCTTTTTGCAGGCGAGACGTGGTAAAAAAAAAGTAATTTTGTGAGTGTAAACATACTTTCTATCTTTGGAGGTGAGGAATTTCCTAATCCAAAAACACTTTGTTCTCGTCTTTCTTCACCCGTATCTCTCTCATGTTGATCGTAAAGTCCATGTGAAGGAGAATGAATTCGGTCCAAGTCTTCAGGTGGAGTAGGGGAGTCTTCTTTCTCTTTAAAAAGTTCTTCTACCTTTATATTAAAAAAAAAAAAATTAAAAAACTTCTTTTTTAAAAAGTTATTCTTTAACCAGACAAAAAAAAACTTACATTGTTAATGAGCAATTCGACAATTTTGCATTGATGCCGTAATAAGGCCATATCGTTTACTAACGACGCTACATTTTCTTCAGCTGAAGAATAGGTACCAGCTCGTACTACTGTAGGTCCAAAAACAGTAGCCAAGTTTCTTGGATCCATTCGATTTCGTTCGGAATGATCAGCTACTTTTCGTAAATGAAAAATTAAATGTCGAAGTGTTTCGTAATTGATATCTGGTAGATCTTGAACTAGTAACCGAATTTTTTCTAATCCTTTTTCCTCATCAGAATCTGCTGCTGCTTTGATAAATTCTCCGTAACGCCCACAGGTCAATAAAGGATCGGGTAATTTACGTAGAAAAAATTTGAGAAGACTTGAGATCACATGCACGTCCATCCAGCGCGGATCCTTTAAAAATCAACACGATTTACTTAAATACATAATCATATTTTGAAATGTAACCATAACCAACAAAAAAAACTATGAAAAAGTTAAAAAGGCTACCGATATATTTTTGAACACATTAGTCTTTCATCAACTGTAACCTAACATTGTCCACATCAGTTACTGTCAATTAAAAAATTTTAGTCGACATTCGAGAACTCAAAACCAGAAAATATTTCTATTAATTGAAAAACAATAAACGTGCAACACTTCGCTACAGATATTTAACAAAAAACTGAAAAAATCAATGAACACCTTCCTTTCTTCAAGGAATTGCTCCGTTTCAAAAAAAAATTTACTTACTACTTCCGGGCTGATATCGTTTCCTTTGTTAAGACTCTCCGTAAGCGCAGTTATGGCAGCATTGTTTCCAGATATCCTACAAAAACATATCTCACGTTTCTTAATTCGAACAAGATTTCGAGATTTCAAGTAAAGCCCTTATCGAAAACACTTATCGAAAACCTATCATAAACTAAAAAAAAAGTGAACCCACCTGTATATCCCTACGACATCCAACGCTTTGCTCTCCACCAATTCAACACAATACTCCAATATTCTTGGCACTAATGAATTCTCACTCTGTGGACAATTTTCTAAAGGTACAAAAAATGTCGCCCCAGATTCCGGAATACTCGTTTGAGAATGTAGTGGAGACGTCGTCGATGTTGACGCTGATGGATGAATCTTTTTCCATTGTTTGGCCACACGACCCTTCCAGGTCTTACTTTTTGGTGACGTTGATAATGTTTTCGTTCCAGTCGATGACGTTACCACCGTTAGGTAGTTACTACTAGTCGTCGTTACGGCGTTACTACTACTCCCACTACTACCCAAACTTTGCTGTGGTAATAATGTTCTAAGCAACGACCTTGGTGAGCTCATTTCATTAGGATTGATTCGTAGTGCTGTCGGTTGCTGTTGCGACGACGCAGTTCCTGACGCTAACGTTGTCGTCAGAATCGGTACTACTCCAGACCCAGTGCCCGTTCCTAGTAACCGATTGTTGTTGTCTTGCTGTTCTTGTAAAATTTGTATCCATTTGATCATTTCTCCTAAATCTTCAGCTTGAATAAGTATTTCTACAGGAATGGTTTGCAATGGCTTGTCCGTCCCACTAGTAGTACTTGGCTCAACTTGTATCGTCGCTGAATTTTTGATTCTCAAAACATTTTTTCGTTTCGTAATACCGTCTGCTTGTTCTATTGAAACTCCATCTTTCAGTCCAATACACAGGATGACATCCGTTTCAGTCCCACTAATAGTTTCTTTTCGTATTCGTTCTTTCGACAAGTAGAGACAACCACTTCTGCGAATCTGAGCCCAGCCTTGACGCCACGATCGGTAATAGCCCCCCTTCTACAAAAAAAGAATGTTTTTTTTAAAGACAAATATTACACCTTCACTCTATTTTTGCCAATTTACTAACAAATTCTTCACTTACCTTCGCATCTCCTGCCCGTACTTTAAAATGAACTTGACCTTCACGTATAACTTCAGTCGAGTCTGGACTTTTGTCTGACGGAAATGAGCCAAATTGACGAAATTCCGAAGATGGACTACTAAAAGAAAAATTCAAGAAAAAAAAACAACAAAACATCTCATTAGCCTTGTTATAATAAATGAACTTTGTTCGTAGAAAAACTTCAAACAAAAACAACTCTCTCTCTCTATTACTCTACAGTGGCATATTATAAAACGCGACTAAAAAGTTTCAAAATGCAATCATCGACTCATCCAACTTTTCTTCTTACTCAAAACAAAAGCAAAAGAAAGTCCAACTTTTTAACAAAATTCTAATGTTTCTCACATCTAAAGTTGCTTGTTTTTTAAAAACTATTTTTTTTTTTACAAGTTAGTGTTTTTTTTTCATCAAATCCCACTCTGCAAAATTCCACATTCTTTTTTTTTTGAGTAAAACGAACCTATCCGAACCAAAAGGAAAGAAGACACCAGTAGGTTGAATACGATCTTCAAAATATTGTTTCAATCGAATAATTCTCCCTTTTGGTAAAAATTCTGCACTGAATCGTGCTAAACTTCTGCGTCTTCCTGTTGGAGGTGGGGCTACTGTTAACTCCACCGCCTTACCCACCACCACCCTTGCTTCAGAATCTCTCCGACTCCACCACCAGAGAATTAAGATACAAATTAACATAGACAAACTAAAAAGCCAGAGCTTAACCTAACCACTAAATAAACATAACTTTCTAACTTCTACGAACTAGAATCTAGCTATAGCTATAGGAACTCTAGCGCTACTTAAGTGCTCTAGTTTGTAGTCAATACCTTTTGGTAGGTGATGTAGGTGTTGAATTTTTTTGTTGATCCATATCAATAGGAGATGCCGCAGCTTTCAAGTACGAAACGCGACGAACCAGTCGATCTGTCTCTCCATCTAGAACCGGGTATTGTATCATACCGTTAGTACGTACCAGGCCAAAATTAAGTCCAAACAAAACCAAAAACTCGAAAAACTCACCAATATCCGTTTCCCGTTTTCTTAATATCACATCTGCATCTATATAAAAGATGTTTTAATTAAAATTTGTTGTTTTTTATATAAAGAAACCTCTGACTCAAATTATTTTTAAAGTAACCCTGCCATTTCCTCCCGATTACAATTTTGCTTTCGTAATTTTTACCGTTATTGTGAACATGTGTTTCAGTCTCATCGAAAGATATGGTCGGATGTTTCCATCCAGTTGGCGGATCACAATGAAGTTTCCCAGATCCAACAAGCGTTACTCGATTCCTTCCAGCTGCATTTGTATTTGGCGGCTGAGCTACACTTGTACTCGACTTAGGAAACGATTGCTGTTGTTGTAATTTATTCGATACCGATTCTAGTCGTCGGCTTGTGGTTTCATCTAAACTCCCACCATAAGTTGTTCGTAGCTGCTCCATTTGACCTTTGGTCAATCCTAGTTGTTTAGCTGCCGGTGTTGGATGACATCTCATTGAAACTGTCATCATATCATCACTCACTAGGGTTGACCCGGCAGTTTTGGTAGCAACTTGACCTATTTGACTTGGTTCCGATACCCTAACCAAATGATTCTCAGGTGGCCATGGAACTTTTTGAAACTTTTGTGGCTGAGCATAAAATTCTTTGGGGAATGGCGCTCCAAGTGAAGTTGATTGTATCGGGGCCCATTGTACAGGTTGGGCTGGTCGCCTTAAAAATTCTTCCTTTTGTTCCATACTTTTTCGTATTCTATCTTCCATTTTTAGTTCATACCCTCTAAGTCCACGATCACTAATTTCATTCACACCACCCGACATTGTCACAATCATTTCCTGTGCTGCAGGGGCCATCGGTGATACAAATCCTCCAGGAGGTCCACGAAGGGTTCGTTCGTTCACTTCTCGTCGATTGGTATCCTCCACGGACAAATTTTCTCCCGGAGTCGTACTAATTGAGAACCGATATCCTGGTGAATTTTTCCAAGCTATCGATGGTTGAACACTATTTGAGATACATTCCATGGAACCATATCGGTTCGAATTTGTCGAACTTCCACTAGATCCACCACCACCCAGTACACTTTCACTACTTTTCGCTTCTTCTCTTATACCCCACAAATGTCCTCCTCCAGGATCATTTTGAAATGGATAATACCCTTGGGCATGATGCCGATGAATTCGGTTGGAAGTAGTAGCAGCGCTGCTGGTATTAATATGACTCCAATTTGTACTCAGTGTCGACTTATATGGTGGGGGTCGAGGAAGATGGGAAAACTGGTTGGAATAAGATTGTTGATTTGGGTCAGCTGATGACATGACCTCTCTCTCCAAGTATTGATCTCGATGGACTAGACGAGAGGAGTCATACGGTAACGTGGCGTAAGTGGCATAAGGATATCCACGAGTAACAGGGTAATTGGAAGTCCTTACTGGTGGCTTTGATATCGGATGGTAGTAATGGTGTTGCGCGTAGATTTCTTGTGGTGGTTGTGGTAGTGGTTGGTTGTGGTACTGGTAATATTGAAAGTCAAGACTTTGACTTTGAGGTAACCTTTGACAAAGTGATGGAGGTGTCGGGCGTTGATTAGTTTCCGGACGGTAGGCCTTGTCTTCATAAAACTAAAAAAAAAATACACACGCGTAAAACAATCTCAAATCAATACACTTTCTCAATTTACAATCTCACAGTTTCAATTACCTTCAATTAGTTACAAAACCACAAAAAGATTTCAGCTTCAAACGAAAAACCCAATTACGAATTTAACCAATTCTTAAACAAACTTCATCAAACCCTAAAGCTTGTGTGACCTCAACATTCCCAGAGGATTTCAAATATATCTTTCACTTTTACAACTTTTGCTCTACATTTTAAGTTAAGCTCATCTTCATTGCAAAATTCGCCAAAAATCGTAATTTAAAAAAAAACAACATTACCACCGGAATTGTGAACAAGACCGCAATTAAAAATTCAATTATTTCAAAAACTGATTTTAAAAACTCAATTATTTCAAATTTTTCTCAAACATTGAAATTTTTTAGTATCCACACTTGTTTCGCAAAAATAAAAAACAGGGGAATTCGGTTTTAGTTTTCGAACGAATTAAAAATAAATCTCCAAAACCCAAATTAAATTTAAAAAAAAGGTTAACTTTGTTTAAATTATTTAACTAAGGTTACAGATATCAGTAGTAATTAGCTCAAATTTTTTTTCAAAATACGAATAATTTTGCCTATCTTAGCTTCTAATAATGAAACTAACCCACGCAAATTCTTCTAATTTTCCGACATCATCTAAAAAAAATATGATTCAAAGTTTATACTCCTTAGTTTTCAAATCTCTCTAAAGATTTACAATTAAGATTCGGCAAAATCCTTGTCCTCTTCAAAAATTACTTTTGACTTTCGAAATCTTCTAACGAACATCTACTACATTCTCTTCCTAAAAAAAAACGTGTGCTTCAAAAAACTCCTTCAAGAATTCTAGTCTCTTGTCACGTCTCCTTCAGTTCAATTCTTTTAAGTTTCAAAAAAAAAATCTCTAACAACCTCAATTCGCCCAAATTCGTACTTCCAAAAATAAAAATAAAATCAAGATAAAAAAAAACAAATTAGAATGTGTTTTTTTTAGATCGTGCGCTCTTAATTTAAAGAACAAAAGATGAGAGACGAAGAAATTGACTGTGATGGTGATATAAATCAAGATGAAAAAAAAGTGGGCGAAATTTCTGTGTTATTTTTCCTTACCAACTGAAGCGTGTCGTATTGTTTTGGAGAAACTTCAAGGTAGACAAATAATGTTGAATTTTGTATAAGGTGAACCACTTGATCGTAACTTTTTCCAACGACTCGATCTCCATTGACACTTACGATCCGATCTCCTTCAGTGTTTAGTGCAGGGCAGAGGAAGAAGACAGGAAGATCAAAAGCCATCACCACAAAACAGGCAGAGGGAAGGAATTAGGAATCAAACCAAGAACCAACAAATATGAAAAAAAAAACAAGGAAAACAAATCAACACACAAAAAAAATTAATTTTTTTTAAAAATAAAAAATAATAATAAAATAATTAAAATCAACTTTATCACGATCAGTATTTCTTACCCTAAAAATTTTAAATTATCAGCGTAAACGCGAACAAAAAACTCTCCGCGTTTCCCCAAATTTTAAAAATTCTCCTTATTTTTCGTTCATCAACCCCCTTTTTTGTATCAAAAATAACTTCATCCTATCAAATTTAACATTTGTAAAATCACAAACCGAGTTTGACAGTATATGAGGTGAGTTTTAATTAAATCCACCCAAAAACCTCTCATAGGCACAGCATCCAGAGAGGACGATAGTCTCTCGTATCCTACCTCTTTAATTACTCATCTCGTTTCGAAATTAATTAAAAACGACAAACTTATTATTAAATTTTACAAGTGTAAAGTAAAATTATTAAAAAAAAAATTTCCAACATGATCATACGTACCTACAGAAAGGCCTGCCCGATCGGCTGGCCCATCTTCACGTACACTTTTCACAAAGATTGTGTCGACAGGTTCAGTTACTTTTCCAACACGACAGTCCGTCTCACCATTTCGAATTGGGCCCTGTGTTCAAAGAAAAAAAATATAACAAAACGAAATCAATTATTTCCCCAAAAAAATAATACTTCCCAACTAAAAGAACATTTCCACTTTTCAAAATTTATTATGTCACTCCTCACCCCGTCAAAGGTCATAATTCTACAATTCCTTAATTCGTTTCTTTCGCACACACACAGTTCAATTCAAACAAAATAGAATAACCAGTTTTATAAAATCAGCCAAGCCTAAAATCAAGGCTTAACTAACAAAAGCACACTTCACACGTCATGTCAATCAATCTCACAAACTTCCTCGACGTTTCCTCGTCTTTTAGGCCAACACCTAAGTTACTGTCTTTGCCTCAGTCCATTTTTTTTTTACAAAAAGTCAAAACAAACGTTACATTTCCATTATAAAAATTCTTCCCATCCCACCCAGCAGCCTACTAATGGCCAACACCTTCCACCTTCCACTGCAACTATCCAAGGGTACCAAAAAGTCACTGCCATTGTCAAAGCCACATAAGTTGGGACAAAGAAAAATTAACTGCAAAAAAAATTTAAACTAAAACTAGTACAAACTCTATACAAAATTACATTTCTTTTCCCATCCCACACTGCTTCCTAAAATCAACCAACCACATCGGAAACTGGGAGGAGACCCTTCCGCCCTACTTTTTTATTTTCTAAAATTTTCAAATTGAAATCGTTACCAAAAACAAAAACAAAAAACCTTAAATTTTCAATATAATTTTCAATATTCACGCAAATTTAAGCCGAGGAGAGTGTGGTTGCCGTGCGCTGCTCTAAATTGTATCAAGTTTCGTTTAAAAAAAACCAGTTTATTCAACTTACACCTCTTAAGCTGTAAAGATGTAAAAACGCATAATTTGTAATCAAATCTCTTTCCTTACTGAAAGTTAGCAATTACCTGTTCACAGATATCAGGTGGGTAGACAATAAAGTGGCGCAGTGTAAATTCAAATCCATTTTCACATCTTGGTATCCTTACACGTCGAAGTCCAAGTACAGTCTGTCAAGAAAATATCACAACAAATTACTAACTTTTACACAAATTACACCAAAAAAAGATGATAAAAATTACGTAATTTCTAACAACAAAACAACACTAACAACGCTTTATAAAGTAGCAACAACAAGAAAAAATGGGTTAAACTACAAACTCCTTAACCTTAATTAGCCTTTGAGTCATTAGTCCTCCATGACCATTACCATCATTATTCACCTGACAAATATTGCAACCAACCAAAATGCAATCACCTTGAAAAATCATGTCGGTATCTTCAAAAAAAACTTTAATTTTTCATCTCGAATACATTGCAAAAAAAATTCAATTAACCCCTTCTCTCAATTACGTCTAAACAAAACTTACATAGAGTTAGTTACATGTAATAGTGTAATTCACACTACTTTCTTTTTTGCAAAAAAAAATTCGCAAAAATTGATATTATTCCCCGATTATTTTCTCATCAAATCTCTTAACAATTCTGCCAATTCTCAATTCTTAGTTTAGCCCACAATCACTTTCACTTTTCTGTACTTACAGACATGAAATTCGTAGCAAACAAAAATTATTTGCTTGAAGCTACTTTTAGTTTAGAAACGACACCCAAAGTTCCTTAATTAGTCTCTTCATTCATCTTTCATTTTAAACAACATTCAAATTCAATTCATCACTTCACTGAGTCAAATCTTCAGTCATCTTTTTTTCAATAGTCCTTCTTCATTACAGCGAATACTGATCTCATCTCTCCTTTTTTGCATAGATGCATGACTCAGGAATTCTCAATTAACTAATTCTTTTTACAAATTTGAAATGAAATCCTCAACTGAAAAAAAACTCATCTTCACCAAAAAACAAAACTATCACTTCTTCTTACAAAATCAAAGAAAATAAAATCACGTTTTTTTGTTTCATTTTAAATAAAAATTCTGCCCAGCTCTTCGAAACGAGGTTATTGACCTTTAAATTTACTTCCACTCAAATGATACCATTAAATTACACAATGAAATATCTCCTCACGGAAGAGTCGGGACCTAAAATTACTTTAGAAAATTCTCAATTTGGAAACAGAAACACACAAAAGGTAAATGATCTCCTTAATTTTTTTTCCCCTAGAAAAGGCCATCTTTCAACTTCAAATTTTCTTTCTTTCATCTAACTGTGTCCATACAACAATAGGAACCACTCGACTGACAACAATAAAAAACACGAGGAGAAATTTTCTTCTTGGACGTACTGTTTTTTCCCATCATGATTTTTTTTTAAATTTTGTATCTCACCAAAAAAATTGCAGATTCTCATGCTAAACAAGTCAAGGAAATATTTTTATAACAAAAGCCTTTCTAAACAAAATGGATCACATCGAAATTTCTTCCTTTAACGACCAACAAGGTTTTTTTTAGCTTAGAGCTACACAGCTCCACGCAAAAACACGACCATAACGAATTTCTACTTCCGTTCCGTCACACAACGCCAAAACTGATCAAAAAATCACATTTTTTTTTCAAAAAAAAACCTCATACCATCTGCCTGACGGGATCTTTGAAATATAGCAGGATTCAATTCAAAAATAAGGTTCGTAAAACCGAACCCTTCCTCCTGCGAACTTCCGGTCTCCTTAATTTTGAAAAATTTAAATCAATGTCACAACACCGAAAAAAACTCGAGAGTACCAAAATAACACCAAAAACATGTTAACACGAAATGCGTTACATGATATAAAAATTGCATTTAAAGACTGCATTTCCTCCACGGTTTCACAACCTTAATAAGACACTGAGCACATCTTAGAAAAAAAAACAGAAACGTATCCAAAATTTCATCAAAATTGATAGCGGCGGTAGACTACTTTTTAAAAATCTTGGAACCAACAGTGACAGGCCGGTACCCAGTTTACTATTTTTTACCCAAAAAATTAAAAATCCTTTCATGACACTGATTCATTCGTTGAAAAAACCATGAGTCATCACCTCAACAATTTTATGCAGAATTTATTTTTGCTTCCCTTGAAAATTAATTTTTTTTTCTTTTTTTTTTTTACAAATTTTAATTCTAAGAGCTGCTTTCCAGAATCACCAGAACTGAAAATAAATAAAACAATATTGTCAATTTTGTGTTTGTACCGCACTCTCTAAATTCCAAATCTTCAACCTAAAAACAGCGTTACGTCTACCAACTTTGCAGATCTCCTACTAAAAGAAGAATTCCAAGAAAAACAAAATTTTCTTCAAAACAAAAAAAACAAGAGAAGAAGAAAGAAGCTGGAACAAGAAAAACAGTTTTTTAGATTCCCTTCACTTTTTCTTCTTCCACTACTAAAACTTGTTGCTTTCCAACGATTCACTTTTAATTCGATCAAATCAACAACTTTCTCCCCCGGAACGGGACCCCCCAGCCTAATTCTTTTGAAATCGTCATCATCATTTCTCAAAAAAAATGAACGATTCCATATAAGAACTAAAAAAAAAACAAGATAATTTTCTTTCACACAAAACAACTTTACCACTTAAAACGACTCAAACTCAAACCTCTTCTTCATTTCCCGTCTCGTCAAAACATTTCCAAATCAAAATCATAAAAGGCTTAATTAGTCGACTTTTACACAGAACTTCTTCTTTCTCTACCAAACCAAAGTTGTGCGCCGCTTTAGCAAGTCCGCCAAGAGAAAGTGAAAGTCAGAAGCCAAAAACGACTTTGAAAAACAAGGCATTTATATGTCTTGTTCCAGAATCCTATTTTGAGACAAAAACTTCTTTTCTCCCTTCTAACATAAATAATTCTAAGAAATTCGTAGGGAAGGAGGCGGAGGGGAGGATCGTTCGGCTTCTCCATTAAACTTCATCTTCTCCAAAATTCTGAAACGAGTGGAAATTTGTCTCTAAAAATGTCTACTTGGTTACAAAAGCCTCTTCCAGGTTCCCAGGTAACTTATGCTACCTTTCTCTCTACCTTTCACCCTTTCCAGAAACTAGACATAACAGTTTCCTGGAGGAGGAAGGAGGTAGAACAAGACTGTTAATAATGAAACGAGAAACGTCAGGAGGTAAATGGGGAGTTACTAAGGTAACTCGCATTCAGATTTTTTGTTTAAAAAAAAATTCCAGAATGCATTTTCGTGTTAGTCATCCTCACATAATTTCAATCTGCAAAAGTATCAAACGCTGCAAATAAACCATTGTTGCATTTCACGCACTGAACAATATCTACCAGACCGAAAAAATCTCTATTTCAAATCTTATTTAACGTGTCTCATTTTTTTTACCTGCGCAGAGTTGCTAAGGTAAAAAATACCACAGCAACAACCCCACTCGTTCGCATGGCAACGAAAACAAACGATGCTAAAATTCATACTTAAATTGTCAAACCTTCTACCTAACTTTCTTCTGTTAAAAGTATAACTAAAATCGATACATTGTTTACCTTGTACGCCAAACAATGTTTCTGATAAGTTACCTACTTTTGCAGTGCACACCTATACAAGTTAAAAAAAATGATTCCAAGAACCAAGATACCAAGAATCAAGAAGTGAAAATGAAACAAACAAACAAAACCAAAAATGTGTTTTTTAAAAAAACAATCCTTACCCTATTTTGTTTCAAACTTTCAATTTTAAATTTAAAAAAAAACCAAATAGTATACAGAGCCATAGAAGAAACCCGATACAAACATTGAATTTTCCCAAAAATTTCGGTTCTTTTAACTTCACAGCGTCCAATTTCCCAATCCGTTCCCAAGAAAACACTTTTTTTTTTAAAAAAAAAATCAAATTACACTTTTTTCGGTAAAAAAAAAACTTTAATCCTAAAAAAAAACTAGGGTAGTAAAAATCCTTGCCTCGTAAAAAAGTTCACTGTAAATTACGAGTCTTTGGACACAAAACGTAAGATACCGGGTGTGTCATGGGCCTTGCCAATGTCAACATCAAAAACTTCTATACTCTGTTCCCTGTCAAAGTCCGCGGCATTTCTAAAACATTCAAATTATCTTTTGAAAAAAAAAAAGAAAAAAAAATTCGTACGCTTGTTCAAACAAAGTTCTCTGCTTTTTTGCCCTCAATAAACTACACATTTCTTTCTTTATGTCAGGTCTGATGAAACTTAAAATCATTAAGAATTCACACCTCGTAAATTCTTCAATACTTCACATCTTCCTTAATTTCCAAACCTCATCTTCCTCTTTTCATCTTCCCAGCAGCCCATTCAAATCCAACACCACTTCATCCCATACATAAAAATTACAAAAAAAACTTCCAATTCAAAAAAAAAATGATGTAAAGACACATAAGCCGAAGGTCAAGTCTACTTTACCCAAAAAAAATTGACTGCACACAAAAAAAATAACTAACCAGGAAGGCACGTCTAACCAATTTGTTAATAGTTGCATAACAATTGCCAAAATTGTCAAAGCACGTGGATAACAATAGACACTTCATTTACATAAAACAGTCACGTTGTCCTTATCGTGAACTTTGTCCATTTTAGCAATCTGATAAAAAAATGAAAAATTGCAAAAATCCTAATTTAATAAAAAACAGATTTTGCAATACAAATTGCTCAAAGTACACGCGCACTTTACATATTAGTAGAAAGTCGTGCACATTAGCATTTAATTGACACTTAATTCTTAGTTAACTTTCTATCATTTCTAATTCTTCTCAGTTAATTGTTAGGTATAACTTAACGTTGTTAATTTGCTATTACTAAAAAAAATTTATCTTCAAAATGTTAAATTTAACGAAAAAAGAATGGTTAACTTACGTTACGCTCTCATAGCTCAAAATTGCAAAGCCGTAGGGCAGAAACTTCTTAAAAATTACATCACACACAGGAAAAAAAAATCAAAATCTCTCTAAAGTCAATAACAAATACAATTAACTTACAAAATTGTCTATACAAAAATTTGTCTTCAATGAGTACTATTACATTGAACAAACATTAGAAACGACAAAACTGCTCTGCTTTCACTTTGCGTCTGAGGGCGCCGCCAGTAGCTTCACTTAAAAAAACATCTTTTACTTTCAAAATTTCGTTTTTTGAAAACTTTCGCACAAAAATCCAAACCTAAAAAATTCACTTCTGTCACAAAGTTTAATTACTCAGAGTCTTCGTTCTGTTCCAGAGGAGGAGGAGGTGTAACCAAGGTGCGGCTCTTAATTTGCAACAATTACAAATTTTGCACAACTCGTTTTTCCTCGTCTCTCCGTAACACAATTTTTTTTTTATAAAACCACAAGACTTAAAACCTTCAAAATTGTTCCACTACGTACGAGTGCGTAATCTCAACTAGTAGTAAAAACGAACCCTACTTGAATTCATCCCATATCGCATCCTGTGTCCTGGCAAAAATTTTTACTTTGGTTTTACTCTTGCTCAAATCCGCCGAATCCTCGCTCGCCTTCTTTCCTCTCTCTCTCTCCTTTTTTGCAGTTGAATTTTGGCGGTGAGCAAAAATCTACCGTTGAACAAAAAATAAAAAAAATCATAGAGCCTCTAGTGTTTTAGCACACACACACAAAATTTCAGAGAGTTCAGTTTCAGCAGAAGCCCATAAGGCACATTTAAATTGATACTCAACTCAGCCAAGACACAAATCATAAATTTATTCTCATCTTCTTTCCTAAATCACAAACAACATCATAGATCACAAAAAAAATATTTTTTTTAAAGCCACCGACCAACCGGTCGTCTGCTCTTGCCAGGACACGATCCACGAGTCGTAAACATGAAAAAAAAATCCCTCCGTGCAAAATTAACCCTGAATGTCAAATCAATTAAAATTCGATTCACATCGCAAAAATCTCTCTAAATCACTACAAACCCATAAAAAAAATAAGCCAGCTTTAAAAGAAAATACAACTTAAAATTGTGATACTTTTTTCATTTGCAAAAATGATAGCAATCCTTGTCAAAATTCTCCTCATGTATTAAATACTCACCAACAATACATTATAAGATTAAGGACAAAATTTTCTAACTCACAATTAGTGTTATTTTAATTTCTATTCATTATTTTTTATCAAAACCCTAAACATTTTTAACCTTCGTTTTTATCCTCCCACACTTTGTACCTCACAGTCAAAAATCGCCAATATATCATCATCTTCGCCAAATCTCCCTCTCAATGTTAAGCTACAAACCACACGCACTTGGTACTAAGTTGATAAGAGCGAAAATCTTGAAAATTTTTGGTATATTTTTTGCACAATACAAAAAAATTAGCCCCACCCTCCTTTTTTTTACATTGTGTTATAAAAGCACAGAAAGAAAGTAATTTGAGTCAATAGGCCACAAAAACCTAACCACCAACACCGGCGCGTGTGTTCCCTTCCATATATCCAAACATGTTTAAGTTAATACCAATTTTTTTCGCAAATGAAAATTTTGCACATGTACATGTACAACACAACACAAAATAACATCAGGTTTGTTCAAAATCCTTTTGCAAAATCCCCCACATCTCCCTCCACACGTCTTCATCTTTCAAAACCGCACACTCGTCCACCAAAAGTCCTTCAAAATTTGCAAATCCCACTTCTTCACAAAGTCAAACACTTGACACGTCTCTCTTAACAAAGATTAGCAACTTTTCATATACAACATGTTATGTCCATATATACTATTATCTGTTATAATGTCCAATTCACGCCTAGTCTCCAAAATAACAATAATTTTGACAAGAACCACTTCGGCCTCTTCAAAAAAAAAAAAAACTCTTGGATTTTGCTACTTTTTTTTGCAATTCATAAATAATCTCATTCATTCTCACAGTTCCAAAAATATATCTATCAGAAAAAAAAAATCAGGAAATTTTTTTTCTTTGCTTTTTACTTCAAAAATTAAATTTTCAAAAATCCTTCCTTCTTTGCGTCTCTGCTAGCTACGTCTACTTTAAGCTTCTTTCTTAGAGGATGAGGAGTCTTCAAAAAAAAACTTTCAGCTTAACTTTTTTTTTTTTATAGAAAAATCAGATTCACATCATCTTCAATTTTCGATGATTTATTTTTAACATCCACTTTGAACCGAACCGCTTACTTGGACTATTACGAAAAATCAAAGAGGAGGAAAAAATCGATGAAAAACATTTTGTTCATCTTTAAAATATTTCCAAGTTGGCAATAAAAACCAGTAGAAAAAACTCATTAAAACGAAAATGATCCTTGTAAATTTAAATTCAACCTCTGAACTGTTGGCTTCTAGTAACATTTCAAAAAAAAATGTACCTTTCAAAAAATAAACTTTTCTGTCTCTCAAAAGTTCTTCCTGAATTTAAAATAGCTTCTTGACTATTAGAAACCAGGCTTTTTTTTAACATGCGTTATGTTCATGAGATTGACCAGACCAATGCTTTTTCTGGCCCTCGTCTCACATCTCAAGGATTTGTATTTATTATTAGTTTATTACCTCATCTAACTTACTCCCCGATGGGATGCCGTCCTTAGAAGAAAAAAAACCGAGGACGAACAAAGCATAATAAGCCAAACGCCTAAGGTAGTCTATTTGTATGTCAGTCTTTCGAATCCAAATCAAATAAACCGTTGTAAAATGGATGTAAACATACTAGCGAAGTTATAGCTAATATATGGTCTGCATATCTAATAAATATATATATATATATGTTATATAAATACGTTGAACTATACATTATTTGAATATTATAATATATATAGCAAAGTATGGAGACGGCTTTGACTGGCGACCTTTATAAAAAGTTGTTAGTCCCAATGAAATAAACAACTTTTATAGAGGTCATTTTCTGAATTCTCGTTTTAAAAAAAACTACAATGAGAATGACCTTGACCAAGGAGGTCACCCGACGAGATGACGTTCGAGTTTAATTGTCAACCGACTCAAAATTGAAACAGATATTACAAATCAGAAACACTTTCGGAAAAAATCTCGTACCCAGCAGACGACGGACAGACAATAGGAAGATTGTTGTACAACGTTGTAGTTCAACGTGAAAACAGTACACTAATGTATCTTCGATAGTTATAATAAACATTGAATGAAAAGGCAGCATTGTAAAAACCCTAAATTCAGTATCTCATAACCTAGAAGACTCTCAAAAACACAGAAACATCCACGACTAAACTTTTAAAAATAAAACCCAACTTAAGAAACAAATAAAAAAAAAAGTTTCGACACCAAAACCGAAATTTGAAACTTACTACAACACATAAGCCCTAAAATTTCGAACAACGAACTTGATACTTTCAAAAACCGGTCGGATTGAAAACCCCAAATTTGAAAATCACGAATAAGAGAGCAATCGAACTGGGCGGTACCCGCCCCACGCCCAACCGTTCAATTCCAAATGTCAACCTCCCAAAACTTTACCCAAAAGAAAACTTTCATTTTTTTGCGAAAAGGCCAAATTCTCAATAACTCGCCAAAAACTTAATATTTTATAAATGCCTTTTTTTACTTTCCTCTTGGGCTTTTTTGTTCGTTCATAAACTGAAAGGTGCTCCACTCCACACCCACGGTGTCGCAGCGGTGGCAGTGGCCTAACACCTTGCCGTATGCCAAAACGCCTACTTTCAACAGAAAAATGTTTCTTCCTGGAATTTTAATTGGAAGTAGGGCATATAGAATAAGTTTGTTTCGTTTCTCTAGAAATTTGTTCGCGACATTGATGAGTTTAGTGCTAATGATCTCTGCCTCAGAGCTAATTAACTTACCGGTTCGTGATAGACAGGATCCATGTTGGGTAATGTGTTAGGAAGAGGTGATAGGAGATTTCACTCCTGGTAACTCTGTTTCACCAGTGTTAAATTCAAGAGGTACCCAAAATACAACCGAGACTCTCCTAGAAAAGTCCGCTACCCGGATTGTTAGATGACCATGCTTATTTTTGTCTATCGTCGTACAAAACCTGTACTAATGCCGTCGGTAATAGGAGCCAAGGCGGAGTGGTAGTGGGCGTCATTGATTGAAATGTAATCCGGTACAAACACGCTCAACAGGAACAACTTGGTAATAGAGTCCTGGAAGTAAACTCCGTTTAGGCTACGAGTTCATTTCCTCTTCGATAAGACTTTTCTTCCAGTTTGTTCCCTGTGGACGATGAATGATTAGATGAGCTTCTTTGAATGACTGTCTCAAGGAGCAAGAAGGTAGAGTCTAGAATTTGTGGATCGAGACACGAATAGAACTAAGAGTTCTAGGGTTCGGAAGCTCAAGAATTCGGACTTTGTACACTTTTTCAACGGGTCTGGGAATCTTCACTCGTTTCCACACGTTTGTTTGAGTCTTTCTGAAACAAATAACATACAAGATCATTATAATAGATTACGAAAAAGACAACAGAAAAGCATAATGTAAGAAGACACGTCTATTATTCTTAAATTCGGTATAGTTTGATAAGTGTTCTGTTACATATCAGCCAACCCTGAACATCTTGGCACGAAACTGTAAAGGACCTTTTTGTAAGCAATAATAGCAATAGTGGTTAGTACTACGTTTTGTAGGTACTTCGGGGTGGGTGGCTAGTCTGAACCTGAAGCTACGTAGGCGGTTGCGCGTATAGATGCAGGTACGATACAACAGTTATCATGATACATGCCATTCGACGTTTTGTATCCATGACATAGTACGCTATTCTTGATACAATGCAATGTTGACACGGTCATATTTGTTTGTTTCCTAAAGCGCGGACAGTCAGTGAACGGTAACATAACTTATGATTTATGTGCCAAATAATGTGCTAATTTTTTAAGCGAGTATAAATAGTTAAAGCGTAAGCGTGACCTTGCTCAAAGTTCGTTTCACAGGCTCTGAGTCTGAGCTCATCAAGTTCTTTTAGATTTGCACGGTCACGCTCCAGCCCCTTGACAGACATAGTAGTAGAACTGAGGAGAGACAAGATCGTGAAGATCATGCCATCAAGAACACTCTTCAGATACACACAACTAATTTTGTGAAAAATCTAAACGTTCCAACAGTCAACTTACTAGGTACAAACAAGAAATAGAAGCTATACCTCCGCTACCAAACTAAACTTTTACATAGAGCTGTCGTTCGTTCGCTGTTTAGTAAAATGAAGGCTGGTAGAGGTGCACAAGTTGTCCAGGAGTTAGTTGACCTCAATTACAGATAAAGTTTCAAGGATATGGAAGTCGTACTACGTAACTGGGCTGGGGAGGGTCTTCTTACTTCACACTCTCCATGAACAATGAATTTGAATGAGGATCAAAGTTCGTTTTCCTAACGTCAAACGTCTGTTCCGTACCTGTCTTTGTTTCCGTAAGAAAGGGAATCAATTGGCGTTAATCGTCGAAGAATAACTTTCAAAAAATGTGATTTTGAGCAGAAGATGAAGATTTAGGAAGTCTAAAACCTGAGGCTCTCCCTTTCATGGGTTATCTTTCACTTTCACTGCATGCACTTTGAGATTTGGGAACAAGCAGAAGCAACAGACAGAGATGCGTTAAAAAAATCTCCTGCCCAAAAACTCATCCCAATCGCAATCGAAAAAAGAGGAAATCAAAGTTTAGGGTCTGCTTCTGCAGCTATGTCTATATGTCACACTAGAAGATACTCGTATCAACAGCGCTGGGCATTACTTCTGCAGTGGGATTTTTTCAACGAATTAAAAAATTAAAAAATTCCATGGAAAAGATTATTTTATTCGTATGTCGTTATTGTAAGACCTAAAAATTTGACCTTTTGAGATCACTCATCGTATCGGTATGACATAACAAAGTAAACCGATGGGATATTGGGTGGCCGATTTCGTAAAACGAATTTGAAATTGGTGTGGGAGCTTCACTCGTAGTTAGTGGAAAGATAACACACTCGCATAGGTAAAGCTCAAAGCAAAGGTGCTATAACCTTTGATTTTGTGAAAAACAAATTTGATTCTGACCTATGACCTAGAAAGTGGTGATCAATTGGTAATGAACCGATTGAGGTCATTAGATGTTGTTGATTGAAATCAGCTTTCAAATGAGTTCAGCAGTTTCTGAAACAAGCTAGAAAACGACGACGCCGACTTAGCTTCAACCTCGGTACATACAGTAGTAATATTAAAATCCGAAAATGCCCAATTCTGAACGTGTTGAGAAACGAATTCAGTATACGAAACTCACGGCGGGACCGTTATTAATTCAAAATCTGCATCTGTCCCAATCCTGGGACATTGTTGATTTTTAGAACACGCATCCAGTTTTGAACAACGCTGAAAAACACTGTTACTGGCCAGAAGACTGTGAAGTAAACGTGATAGGAAAAGCGTAAGATAGGCAACATTTATTTTCATCCACTGAAAACCTAGAAGTACATAGTAACTTTACTTACCGGTTACCGCTAATTAGTAAGTAACGAAAATAAGTTCACCCATTCATTTAGACTACTACCTATCATGTTACTTACTCAATTCCAGGCTCAGGATGACCACCTCTCATCATCGCTCAACTGGTAACAATCGTTTGAAAACAAAAGCACGACAAAACGTTACAACAATCGAATTTGTCAAAGAAAGTTACAAGAAATATGTCACCGTAGAATATGCAACTACACTTTTGACTGATCCCGAAAACAGCTGGATAATAGCAACGTTTTTGTTCTTTTGCGAAATTGTCATAAATAGCTTCATTATCCTCTACCGACCTTGTAATACGAACAGAAACACTTTAACACTTTGTTTTTCTGATTACTTATCTCTGTTGTTATGTTGCTAATCGTTCTTTTGAAACAAATGTAGACACAGAAATTGATTGGGAAGCTTATATGTCAGAAGTCGGTGGATTTTTGAATGGAACCCTAGACTACGAACACCTCAAAGGCGGAACAGGCCCACTCGTTTACCCTGCTGGGTTCGTCTACTTTTTTTCGTTACTTTTCTTTGCTACCGGAAAGGGTACAAATGTATTTGCAGCTCAATGGATTTTTGGCCTGTTTTATCTCGTCATGATTTACCAAGTATTTCAACTTTATTGTCGAACAAAGAAAGTAAGAATCAAAAAGTCATGAAAATATATTCTAAGACTGTAGGTTAGGTATGCTACTTTTTATTTGGATTTGCAGGTACCTCCTTACGTGCTGCTATTTTTGACGTTTACTTCGTACCGGGTGCACTCTATTTTTGTTCTTCGCCTCTTCAATGATCCAGTGGCCATTATTTTAACTTATATTGCTTTTAATGCCTTTATGGACGGAAGATGGACGCTTGGTAGCTTAGTTTACAGGTACAACTTTTGGTCGTGGTAACTGAGACTGAGAGACGACTACTGTAAATTCTCGTCTCTTCTGTCAATGATCGGAAACTTAAGACTTTTTTGGTGAGCAAGTAGAACCCTTGAGAGAAAAACAGAAGTTAGAAGTGGGAATTTCCCATTACTAACGCCCATTACTAAGAATATGTCACGCAACCACAAAGCTTTGATTGCTCACCTGATTTTTTAAATTATTGAACGCTTTTACGGCGTTGAGAGATCAAAACTTCTGTTTTTACCGTCTCAGTTATCGCCACCACCTTCACCAACGTTGCTACCGTTCTTCTAATAAATTTTAAACTGAAATTCTATTCCAGCCTGGCAGTCTCTATCAAAATGAACGTTCTCTTGTACGCTCCAGCCTTACTTACAATTTACTTAACGCAGTTGAATATTTTTGACGCAATGGTGCAGTTGGCGGTCTGTGGAGTTTTGCAGGTACGAATTTAATTAGTACGAATTGAACAGGTGATACTTAAATTTATAATCATTTACCTTTTTGTTGTCATTTGATAGTTCTCGTTGGCCTTACCTTTTCTTATGGTCAACTACTGGTCGTACATCTCTAGGTCATTCGACCTCGGTCGAGTCTTCTTTTTTGAATGGACTGTCAACTGGAAGTTTCTACCCGAAGAAATTTTCCTCAATCGCTGGTTTCATCTTTGCCTTCTAGCCCTTCATATTATTGCCCTATTGACCTTCCTTCCTTCATGGATTAGCTATTTACGCGCTTATTTTACTTTGGAACGAGTTGCCAAGAAACAAGAAAGTGACGCTGCTCCATTACAAATCCGTAATCAACTTTTTCTTTTGCCGTTATTCGTGTCCAACTTTATTGGAATAGTTTTTAGTCGCTCCCTACACTACCAGTTCTACATTTGGTACTACCACAGTCTTCCGTATCTACTCTGGTCAACAAACTACTCCGTACCGCTGAAGTAAGTGCAAACCGAAAAACATTAAGTTACAATTCTGAAATTTTGATGAATCAAAAAAAAATTTAAATACATGTATGTGAATCATCGAATTTTCAGAATAATTCTTTTCAATGGATACAGTCACTTTTCGTAGTTTTAAGTAGATTTTGTTAAACAAAATAGAACTCCACGGGACCAGGTTGATGGTATCTGCTTTTGAGTGATTTGACCTTGATCCAATCTAAATTCGTGAAATTTTTATCTTACAGGTTATGCCTCTTTGGGGTGATTGAACTCTGTTGGAATGTATTTCCAGCCACGCCGCCCTCCAGCCTGTCCCTTATCATTTGTCACTTACTCATTCTTGGTGGACTTTGGCAGTACAGCAAAACACAAGATGATCTAGGTAGCAGAGTCCAACTGAAAAATCGGTAACGATTGATAATTTTTAGGCAGAAAAAGGACAGCCTTAAGTTCAGATGTACTAACTACTTTACAGTTATACGCTCAAAGCGAATTAAAATCGAAATTCAGGAAACAATATTTAAAGAAACTGAAAAAATCATGGTCACTAAACCGAAAAGAGTATGTTGATTAAACTTTTTATATGAGATACGTTTTTTTTTCAGTTTAGTGACGTTGGAAAAAACAATTTATAAATTCTATGATTTTCGTTTCTTTTGTGACTGCAGTTTCTTTTTAGTATTTTAGGTTCAGTAACGACGTGTTGATAAACAAATTGAAACTAAATCTACTAAACTGTCTCGTCATATGTCATAATGCAATAAGTACTTACAAATTGGAAATATTTATTATTGTATTGCGAGTATCATTGTATTTAGTAGTTTTGGTATTGTGTATGGATTTGATTTTTCTCTTGATTTCGTAAATATGGCACTAAAATTATATGGAAAGGTTCAGCTAATGTCAAAGTGTTTTATTACTAGTTTATGCTAAGCATCGTAAACTGATTTAAGCCTAACTTCTGCTTGCGTGGGTTTCCGTTTACGTCGTTGTTACAACCAACAAGGTGAATGTAAGACACTCTTTACTAAAAAAAAAAGAATTAGGGAAAACCTGCATTTGTACAAATGTCACTTATTTATTCACAGGACTCGATTCAACTTAATGTCGAGTACTGGCGAGCCTGGAACGCACAGTTCAGGAGAACTGACAATGGAAGAATTTGATTCGCTTAGTTTCCTCACTGCAGAATCTAGAAGAGTATGACGACGATGAGCTCTGAAAATATTTTGTGTCCTGCCTCTTGAATTTGTTCGAATTCGTCGCATTTCATCGTCACTACTTTCGTCAAATGAACAGGACTGACTCAGAGTTGACGGACTTCGTCGTTGTTCAACTGGAGAATCAATTGGTGACGGAATTTGATTAAGAAGTAATCGCTTTTCAATCCATTCTAACATGAGTTGTACTTCATCTGGAGATTTTAATCGATAATTGGCACTCGTTCGTGTCGACGTGGACGACGAAGTGACTTTGAATGTCGTCGCTATTCCGCTCAAGGTATCCATTGCTTCTTCGTCACTAGCATCGTCACCGGCATAGATGACACGCGTAATATCTGACCAATCATCGCCGTATAAGGTACGTAGTATATGAAGTGAAGCACGTCCGCGGTCCCATGTCGATTCGGGACTACCCGGTTTTGCTTCGAGAGCCATAGGAGCTTGATGGGCTCGAAACCCATTTTTAGCAAAAACTTCTGCAGCACCACGAACTAACCCGGCACGTGCCGCGGGGTGTACTTGTCGATAATGAAAAGTTAACAGTGCGCCCTTGTTTTCAATCCAAGCTGTTTCTGTTCCAGCGATTAAAGTTTCTAGGTCTTTTTGCAGCGTTTTGATTCGATCTTGATGCTCGACTGTGATTGGATGAACGTATTTGGTTCCATTTGGTGAGAGAATTTCTGTTTTTGAAAAAAAAAGTCGAGTTTTAATTATTTTTATTCTGTTTTAAAAAATTTGAACCTGGAAAATTAGTTTTGTCGATTTACCAAGTCCGTGCGATCCGGCGTAAATGACCTCATCGAGTAACACCATATTCTTCAAATTGTACAAACTTCTTCCAGAAATCACAACAATGGCAACTTGGTCACTGTGCTTTGAGAGTCGTTTCAAAATTTGACGCGTTTCGTGACGCAATACAGCTTGCTCAGGTTTTTCCGCAATGTTGGCCAGTGTGCCGTCATAATCAAGTATTAACGTTAACTTTTCAGGACCGTTTTGTTTACCTGAGGCGACATCCAAGTGGACGAAATCTGACAGGTACTGATCAAAATCTTCGACAGACAAAGGATTCATTTTGGTTAAATCTGGATTGTTATTGACATCGGACACGAGAAGACCCATGGCACTTAGGAAAGAATTCAACCAAAAAGTAACATCCTGTTGCTTTTCACGACGTTGCAGGTGTTTCATGCGTAGATGTCGTTCGTCAAAGGGCATTTCAAGGGCACGGTGCAATTTGTCGGCGACATCGTCAAGTTGGTACGGATTGACTAAAATGGCTTCGAGCATGGTGCCTTGAAAAGTAAAAAAAAAATTTTTTTACTTAATAATTAACTTGTAATTATATAAATATTTAAAATAATAAATTTTTTACCTCCAGCCCCTGCAAATGGTGACAACAACAAAACTCCAGGATCAGCCAAATCCTGACATGCAACGTATTCCTTAGCGACAAGGTTCATTCCGTCTCTCAACGGTGTAACAATGGCAACAGCCGAGTCACGATAAAAAGCTGCCAACTGATCTTGTGATATACAACCAAAAATATATCGAATTGGTGACCAGTCTGGTTTTGAAAATCGGCCGTTGATACTTCCAATACGTTGATCCATTTCTTCTTTAAGGGCTTGGTACTCTTTGACATCAATTCGAGAAGGAACGGCGACCTTTGTACAACCAAAAAATTAAAAATTTTATAGAAGTAACTGATTTCAATTTTTGACGATTAATAACTACTAACTTGCAGAAATGTGACTTTTTGGACCAAAAGCAGCAGCACCCGGGAATTAATCCGAAAAAAGAAATTTCAACAAAAAATTAATTCAATTTTTTTTTTAAAAAGACAGAGGGGGGGAGGGTTACCTTTTTCCAAGTGTTCTGGATGTTTTTCCAACAACCGTTCGAAAGCCTTGACACGATGCACGAGTCCTTTAAAATTAAAAAAACAGAAGATATTAAACATTGAATTAAATTAGAAAGAAATTTATTAACATCGATTTTTTTTTTGGCAAAAATTTAAATTTTTACCTTTTGTATAGTCCAACCGATCGACACCTGTAAGTTGAAAAAAGTGTATTATTTAAAGTTTTTTGTTTTTTTTTAAAAAAAAAATATTTTTTTCTGTTTAAAAAAATCAAACTTTTTTTTCAAACCTAATATTATCTTTTGACCCTTGTCCTTCAAATACTTTGGAGCATTCCTTGAAAGGTCAGCAAAGTCATCATATGGAATTCCAATTGGTAAAGTTTTTATATGTATCGTTCTTCCATCCAAGTCCATTAGAAATCTCGTCTTGTCCACGCGACACCCAAGGCGTCTTTGACAACAATCCAAAAAATTGAGGCAGTAGTCATCAATATGAAATCCAACAAGGTCACAACCTATAGCAGTATCGATCAACAGTTATCGTCCAGGATTAACATTGTAAGCAATCTCAGACGACGCCATTTTTCTAACCATTGAATGACTGATGTGTGGCTTTTGCGGTTAGTACAAGATTTTTTTTTGCAATTTTAACTTGGGCTGTGACACGCTTAAATTACTGAATTAACCAAGATACAAACAACCACAACATTTGTTATTTACATAGATATTCGTGTGTTTACGAGAATTATGGCTTATTTGACCTCGATCTTGAAACCAGACGGAAAACTAACGGTAATTTATAATTTTCCTGGATTGTCACGGTGAACACTTTTGAGATTAAGCAAAAAAATACATTTTTAATTTTCCTTTACCTAAAATCCCTTCCAGGATTTCATCATCCCAAGGGAAAAGTCGCATAATGTCCCATGCTGGAAACGGGATGTGTAAAAAGAAACTCATTTTACAACGAAGTCCTTCCTCTTCCGCAACCTTTAAGGATAAAAATTAAAACTGTCAAAACATTCGTTAACTTGTCCAATTTTTTGCAAAATAAAAATCCAAATCTGTGAAGTACGTTTGCTAATTAGATCGAGAATCTAACAACGAATGGAAGTAGATCCAGAAGCACTAGTCGATTTAGCAGCAAGAGGAAACTAGCGTTATAAATCGACTAGATTTGATTCTGACATTAGAACTTGACCTCTGACGTACCAAAAGCCATCGGACTTTTAACTTACGCGTCGCACGTAGCTGGCAGTTAGCATCAATTGGTAGTCGTGTATCCAGACCAATGGTGACACGGTTGTTTGACCTTGAGCATCCAGCTGCGCAAGACAAGTTCGCAAAGCTTGGAGCGTCTTTTTTGCAAATTCGTCGTTGATCAATTTATACGCAGCGTACGTCTCTTCCTTGAAAATGGCACGATCTGGCATTCTAAATTTAAAAAAGAAAAATCGATTTTCAGTTTTCAATTTTTTAAAAAAAGAAGTTAAAATTTCTACTTACGCGTGAAACAACGGCCAGAAAGTTTCGTTACAACAACCTTGAAGGCAAGAAAGTACATTAGTATATTATTATAATATATATATATATAATATTATATTATTAGACATTATAAAATATCTTATTAGATGTTAGAGTCTAATTATTCAAACTGGAAAGCTTATGTTAGTATAACTACCATTGTAGTAAAGGTCAAATAACTTCGGGTCAACTTGAATTGCCTGGACTTGTGATGATTTTAGTCCAGCTTTTGGACTTTGATCGTTCGGATTCGATTCGGGGATGACCTCGCCATCTTCCAGGTTGAGTCCACTCCATCCAACCCATGTTCCATTACATTCAATTACTACTGGAGCAACAGCCGTGACCAGCCCACCAGCACTTTGAAGAGATAAGGTCGAATTCATTATAATCTCTTTTAAATTCAAGCGATTCTTTCATCAATTATTTATTCTCATTTCAGCGTTGTCCATCTCTGACCTCGACATACTCAATTGACATGAATTGAAGTCAATCTCAAGCCGTGTCATCACTTTTTTTTTTACCTTAATACTCAAAACACCATTTGAAAACAAGAGATGAGTTTCAATTTATTAATGAATTGATGAGGCATATGACGCTTCATAGTTTTTGGAATGAATCTCTTTCTTTATGAATTTGACCCCTGGCTAGAATTCGTGACCTTGAGCTTTTTTTTTTCTGATGGATTAAAAACTGAAGTTTTTTTTTACCATTGTTTTCGATACAAGTTTCCTTCAGCGTCGCGATCCACGATAAAGGGAAGGCGATTCGAGACGACGATCATGGGAGCAGCGATTCTCGAATTCATGATCTTCACTTCGAAAAACTTCACTTTTTAGTATTTGTTTCAATGCGTTTTTGTTTTAAAAAAATTTTTAATTTTTTAAGAATAACTTTTACACCAGTTCCAGTTTTTCTGAAAATCACACGCTATAATTTAAATTTTCGTTCAGTTTGATTCCTTTTAGGCTTTTACTTTGCAGCGTCTTTTGACGTGTTTCTGTTTTTGGTAAGCGGTAAACGGATAGTGGTATTGAGTTGACCAGTTGAGCTGGGCTTTTATACCATCTCCTTATCTAGGCCACCAAGCGCAGAATACTATTAGACAGAATTGTAAATTGCAATGAAACATTATGGCTTCATCGCAATACGGGACAGTTCAGAAGTAACGATTTTTGTTTATAATTACGCTAGCGTTTGTGATGAGTCACTGGAATGAAAGGTCAAGGTCAAAATTTACATGTTGTTACCAATTACCTTTTCCTCTAGGTTAAGTTAATTAAAATTAAGTTGAACAATAATTCTCAATTGCACCTCAGGAATTCTTTGTAAAGTGTTGCACAAGACTTTCCAAATCTTCAATAAAAAAAAGCTTGTTGGTCCAAACAAATTTTTTTGTCAAAAAAAAATTTCTTGGCCAAGTTTTTTGCATCATCAAAATCTGAAATAAAAAAATTTTTTGGCCTAAAGAAAAAAAAACGTTTCTTAACCAAGCTTTGTAGCATCCAAATTTGTTGTCAAGAAGTTCGTTGTGGATTTTCGAGTTTTGTCTTAAAAGAAACTTTTCCAAGTTTTCTCATTTCGTGAAGAAACTTGGACAGGAGGCCTAATAGGTAGTACATATTCTGTTGTACTTTCACCGCAACAACAATTCACACAGTGTTTGTCAACAATTTTTTTTAAAACTACAATTTTTTTTTAAAAAAAGTGCAACTTCTCCGAAATGAAAAAATTTAGTCAACCTTTGACCTGTAGGGGTCGAAATTAGTCAATTGCCCACTTGCTGTGCTTTTACTACGCGGTAAGTGGTAGAGTAGCCTGGAACTGCACTCTCTGGACACCGAACCGTGCAGATTCTGAACTTCCTGAATTGTAAGATGGGCACTCTTAATTGCTCTCTTGATTCTCAAATGACCGAAGTCTTTCAGGCTCCAGTAGTAGCAAGATAACGTAGGAAATGTAAGTGTTCTTGACTTGACTATGCTGCAGATATTAAGGTTAGATCGGAAATTTGATTGTTGTTAACTTCATTTTTGTACATTATTTAGGAAATCCACAGTATGCTGCTACTTTTTTCTCATTTTCTGGATTATCATTGTTACCACTGGTAATCTTTTGCATAAAGAATTCATAATCGTTACCATGAGTTGGATTTGAACAGATGTGTTGGTAACTTTTCAGGGTTATACTGGATTCTAGCCGAAGCTGGACGAAGTCAAAACAGTGCTGTAGTCGTTGATAACCGAGGAGCCAATGCAAATTCGCACGATGACAATGACAAAGGTGACCTCACCAGTGATTACTCGGATACTGCCTTGGAAGTGGATGACTATTCACCAGGAAAGCTGTGGACTAACCAGGATCGAAGTCAACCCATTGTAAATCTTGACAATGGCAGTAGTAGGCAGAAGCAATCTGATATTGAAAGACTGTGTAATCAACGGGAAACGATTAAAGCGAAAGATGAGTGTAAGATAACAAGTAACGTAATGAAACCTGGTTAATTCTATATAAATAATTATAATTTAGTTAAATTAATTTGGTAAATATCTTTGGTCATCTCTAGATTTTCAACATCAGGATTTTAAATTGGATGCTGTGATAATCCTTTTTCGTCACGGTGATCGTGGTCCACTTTCTCATCTTGGGAATCTCAATCTATCGCATATTAACTGTCAGGATTCTCATCCCGAGTATTTAGAACTTCTTCGATTTGTAAATGACATGAATAAGTTTCCTGGATACTCGCAGTTCATCGGTCCATTTCATAGCTTTCCAAGAGTTTCTACCGTACAAGGGTGTAGTCTTGGGCAACTCACAGCATCAGGGGTCATGCAACTCTTAACCCTAGGGAAACTAGTACGATCAGTGTACGATTCGAGTGGGTTGTTTGGCAACGCCTCATTTACAAATGTCAAGGTCACGGCTTACTCAACTCGATATAGAAGGACGTTCCAAAGCATGCTTAGCTTTCTATATGGGCTCTTAGGCTCCGATCGTGTCATACCGAGTGTCACCATTACCGAGTCACAAAGTACAGCCTTCTGTTTTAACCATTGCTCATGCAAAGGGGCGGAGCGGTTGAAGAAAGAAGCAGCAAAGATCCGTCCGGCGCTGAAACATGGTGAGTCTTGATCAACTTATCTGATATCGACTTATCATCGATTTTTTTTCTTCTAGAAAAAGAAGCAATGTCAAAGGTCGTCTCTGAACTCAACTCTTTACTTCAAGTACGTAAACCCAAAAAGACCGCCGCGTCTCTCCTTGACTCTCTTCTTGTCTATGCCTGTCACCATTCGCCACTTCCATGTCGTCAACGGACATCCTCTTCTACGAAACGTTGTATTACTCCAGAAAATTTACAAACGTTGATTGATCTCCTGGAAGGTGAGAATGAACGACTGAAGAATTCGCTAGAATTCCACCGACACGCACTCCTAACTTCGTACGGCCTTATCAAAGAGTTACTCAACTTGGCACTGCGCATGACCAGTGCAACAGACCCAGAATTGATAAGAAGTCACATTGCAGTTTTATCTGGACATGACAAAACACTTCAAGGACTCTTGGGTGCCTTGGGGGTAACAAGTGGTCACCGTGACCTCAACTTACTTCCGTATGCTTCACGCTTTATCATAGAAGTATACAGATGGCGGACGCTTCCGGAAAATTCTCCGAGACGACATTTCCTCCGATTTGTATACAACGGTGAAGCCATTACGCATTTAGTAGACTTTTGTCATGAACCTTTGGTCATCCGTGACAAAAGCGGACAAAATATTGAGCTCTGCTCAATGGAATCTCTAGTCAGATTTTTTCATGATACGTACTTTGACGTTTTTCCAAAAGGAGTTGTCAACTTTAAGGAAGCATGTCACTTAGTAAGGTAACAATTTTTTTTTAATCAATCTTCTCTTAGATTTCTAACTACAACTTCTAGACTGATTAGATTACTCGTACTTTAGTTTATAACCTTTTAAGTTTATTAAAGTTTCAAAAAAATTTTATTGCACGACCAACGTTTAACTAATTTAACGACCTTTAATGGCAATTTCATTAACTTAGCCATAGTACTTTGAGAATCGTTTCAAAATTTGTCGTGTTTCATGGTCTAGTACTAACAGTTTTGTAGACAGGACACAGGAGAGTCATTCGTCAAATCTGGATTCTTTTTGACAGATTTTTTTCGGTTTGGCTGTATTGATGAATTTGCAAATTTTAATGATGAATTTGAAAAAAAACTTGAGATTATTTTGGACAAAAAATTGAATGGATTTGAACAGGAACAAATAAGACAAAGGCGCAGGCTCGCGATACATTTCAGAAAATTTGTCTCCAACGAAAAGAAATCAAAATTTCAAAATTATCATTTCAAAAAAAAAATTTTTTTTAATTCAGTTTTACTTTATTTTATTCATATTTTACAATTAACTCTCTACGTTACAATACAACAGAGATTCTAAATTGCAGATTCTTCTAAAAAGAAAAGAAAAAGACTCATTTTAGACCACCTGTTTAGTTAGGTAACTTTATAAGTTTATTAAATTTTCTAAGAATTTCATTCTATAAATTCATTTGAAGACTTTTTTAAGCTTAAAAAAATAATATGACCAGGTCTAACCACCTTCCTTGTAATCACTATGCTCATGATTTAAGCTGCTACAATGAGTTTTTCTAACTTAACATAAGACTCACTTGTCTAAGAAATTGGGACTTTTACGTGTGACTAATTGGCTAACGGATTCCAGTGATATGATCGTATTCGAATTTGGAATTCATTGAAGTTTAAATACCCCCACCACCGCTTGTGTCTCCTAAGACGTACTTTTTATAGGACTTGTTTAGTTGTTCCAAGAAAATGAACGTAAGAACCGTATGTGGACCAATTCGGAGATACGTTGGACTAAATCCCTTCCAGAGTGAAAATAAACCTTCTTTTCTGATAACTTTGAGTACTACATCTCCAGCACCGCTATATTCCGGTTTACCGTCAATGATCTTCATGTTTTGGATACGGGTTTTGGCTATATCGAGAGGCATGGACGTTGCCTAGAACGAAAATTAACATGTTTAGTTGCATATACCCTTGATTTCACCTTTGATTAATTGAGCGTACCGTGGTAATAAAGCCTGAAATCATACTAGCACAGAAGTGGAGGAAAATATTGTCCTTGAAATACCCTTGAGAACATAAAAAAGATAGGTTAGTTGACTAACTTTGCCTAACGTTAGTAAGTTATGGTAAACAGATTACCTGACCCGAGTAGTAATTCTTTGGCTTGAGAATACGACGCAAGTTGAGAAGCATTGACCACCATGGCACGTGCCTATAGGAAATTCAAATTCTTGAGTTATTTGACATCATTTACAAACTTTTAAGTTTGACCTACTAATAAGTAAACTTAAATTAACACTACTAGTAATTATAATAATTTATAATTTTTAGTCAATTATTCTAAAAAAAACATGTTACCATTGTAGGAATTGCTCCACGCCATAAAGCTAAGACTCCTTCCTCTCTGGTAATTCTTGCCAGGGCATTGAACACATTAGCATAATTTCGTCTTTCTGCTACTGGCAGTCGACCATCAGCAGTCATTCTAATGAGGGCCACCTTAGTACATCAATAAGCAATCGAAAAGACGTTACTTTTTTGATATACTGCCACTCCGTGAAGACTTTCGATGTTGATTGATTCGGTAGTATTTTGATTATGTTTGACCCACCTCTGCTGGAGTTCCGACAAACGCACCTACAGTTCCTGCCGTCATGGCTAGTCCAGCTTTCATAAAAAAAGATGGTGGTTTCCCGTCTGGACTAAAACATCAAATACAAAAAATGTCAAACAATTTCTTTTTACTAAAAATAGTAGATATTGTGACCCTCACCTAGAAAACTTTTCAAAGAGCCAAGTATAAATGCCTAGTCGGGTAGTTGTATAGGAAGCTTGACGTAACAATCCGGCAGATAAACCCGAGTACATTCCGACAACGCCTTCTTTTTTTAAAATTGAAGTAAATGCATGGAAAGTGGAAGTAAACTCTTTCTTTCCACTACCGACACCACTCAATTGCATACGATTTTTGACTAAATCAAGAGGTTGTACAAAAAGTGTAGCGGCCATCCTGTGTGACAAGGGAAAGCAAAGTATTGTTACATTTAAGATAAGTGCACGTACAGTGTAAAATATTCATACCCGGCAGATCCACCAAAAAGAAATTTGATAGCATTCGGAATGTGTGCTGGACCAGTGGCAGCGGGTTTATTTGAGCCCATGATTCCAATTTATCTAAGAATTGACAAAAAAAAACTTAAGTTATTCAAAAATATCGTCCTGGGTCAAGTTTAAAAGTTTAACAATACGTGTCCAAAAGTACAACTGACAGGTGGATACGTCGTTTACTACAAAAAAAAAACGCGAAACGCTAAAATTCTATTTAGTAGGTGACCTAATAACCTACAAAAAAAAGTTTTGAATTGCTTTTTAACAGTTCCTGCTAGTATTGCCTTTGGTCCACCAGTCTAACCCCGGTCCCACCCATTTCTCAGAACCATGGGAATCTGTGCTTGGACATACACACTTGTTGTACCGCAGACCACAGCAGTTAAGTTTTTACTTTTGATTTCCCATAAATTCAATTTCACAAAACTTACTCGAACTGTCAAACCAACTGACTGCAATGCCGGCTCTTCCTTCGAATGGTGATAACGGTAAAATGGATAACCTACAAAACAATACAACAGTTTGTACGAGACGTGCTGAAATTTAGCACCCCTTCCGCTTCCATAAATTTTGCAAACGTTTCAATTCAATAATTAGTAAGAATTGAATGGTAAATGGGTAAATAATGGTTATTTGTTTTGCTTACGTAAAGTGCTAATAGACCAAAGCCTCACGTGCACGCACGTGATGCAAGTGAGATATTCAGTGTCCTTAAGAATGACCTTGACCAATGGAAGTCAATCAACCGGCTATAGTTGGACATGGACACAGCCGAACCCTGGACTGGAAGTCAGCTCATCTCATTACGTAAAACACCCTCCCAAAAGCTCAAAGTAGTTTTAGATAGGAGCACTCCACAAGGCATGATTATTCTATCACCCAAAAGTCTAAAAATCTTATCCAAGTGTAGTGCAGCTATCTGAAAGTGTATTTGTCCATGAAATGATCTTGGCTTTTTTGGGAGCTTTTGTACAATGTCAAAAAAGGAGCATTTCCAATTTTATCTTTTTATCCCAGCATAGCAGCGCCGGTGCCGGTACACACCCCTCCTTGACTTATTAGTCCAAGTTCTTCTGCTTAATCTTCTCGAACTGTACGCATCCCGTGAACGTTGTTAATCTGAAAATTATTGCATCGAACGGTAAGTTAATTAGTTACTCACGTTTGCTTGCTATTTTTTTAACAAAGCGTTGCAACGTTAAGATAGAGTTTGTTAAAAGACGTAAACTGCCATGTCAAGGAAAAAAACCTCAATTCTGAACCCTTTTTTTCCAGCATAATGGCAAACATTGGAATTAACGGATTTGGCCGTATCGGTCGTTTAGTCTTAAGAGCAGCGATCCAAAAAGGAGCTCAGGTAAGTTACGGACATCGTCCTCTAGAAAAATTTGTGTAAATATTGATAATTGGGGTTATTTTCAGGTCGAAGCCATTAACGACCCCTTCCTCCCCTTGGACTACATGGTTTATATGTTCAAGGTATGTTTTTGTTTATACCGAGTAGAATTCACTTGATTGACTCCATTATTTAACTCTTTTTTTAAAACCATGCTTCAGTATGACTCTACTCACGGACAATACAAAGGCGAGGTCAAGGAAGAGGATGGAGACTTGGTCATTGATGGGAAGAAAATTAAAGTTTTTCAAGAACGTGACCCAAAGGCTATTCCATGGGGGAAGTCAGGAGTTGACGTAGTTGTCGAGTCAACTGGTGTTTTCACGACTATCGAAAAGGCCTCGGTAAGCCAGTTAGCATCAGACCGCTTACCGGTCTGCGGTCCCTTCCTGATAACATTACCTGTAATGTTACCCAACATGCTGTTGCAACGTTTCGTTTTTCACTTTCAGCTTCACTTGGAGGGAGGCGCTAAGCGTGTAGTCATCACCGCTCCAAGTGCTGACGCTCCAATGTACGTCATGGGCGTGAACCACGAAACCTATGTCCCAGAAAACAAAATCATCTCCAACGCCTCTTGCACTACCAACTGCTTGGCTCCACTCGCTAAAGTTATTCATGACAACTTTGGAATTGTCGAAGGGCTCATGACCGTAAGCTTAAATTATCAAATTGATTTAAAAAAAAATTGTAATACTTTAATTGACTAAAGTTATATTTTCTAATTTCCATAGACTGTTCATGCCATTACCGCCACGCAGAAGACCGTCGTAAGTCCTCCTTGCATCAGTATTTCATAGGATGAACGTAGTTCTTCTAAAAATTATAGTAAAATTAATTCACCATTTGTACTAGGATGGTCCATCAGGAAAACTATGGAGAGATGGCCGAGGAGGTAAAATTTTTCATCACAATGAAATTGTTTCGAAATAATTTTTCACATCTGTATTGATTGCATAATTTAAATAATAGCTGCCCAGAATATCATCCCAGCTTCGACCGGTGCCGCTAAAGCCGTCGGTAATTCACTAATACGATTAAAATTCGTCCAAAAATTTAAAATTTTGTGTTTTAAAATTGATATTTGCTAATAGGCAAGGTTATTCCTGAACTTAATGGCAAATTGACCGGCATGGCTTTCCGTGTCCCAGTTCATGACGTTTCTGTCGTTGATTTAACTGTTCGGTACTTAAGATTCGATAAAAAAAACTGCTAGCCCAACGAATTAACTTGAATTTAGAATGAATTGAATGTTTCATTTTTTTAGCTTGGAGAAAGGTGCCACCTATGAAGAAATCAAGGCTAAGGTCAAGGAAGCTTCAGAAGGTCACTTGAAAGGAATTCTAAGTTATACTGAAGATGAAGTTGTGAGTTCTGACTTTATTGGAGACACGCATTCGTCCATCTTTGATGCTAAGGCTGGAATTCAATTGAATAACAACTTTGTCAAACTCATCAGTTGGTACGATAACGAATTTGGGTACTCCCTTCGGGTCGTTGACCTTATCAAGTACATTCAAACCAAAGACTAAATCGAATCTGGGACACTGTCGAGCTACTTAAGTGGCAATTGCATGAATCGAACTTAGTAAAAAAAATCTATGGTCTACCAATCATGAGGCGGTATAGTTCTGTGGTTAAATTAGTTTAAATTGACTTGTTCTTGACAAAAATTAAAATTAAAAATTCAATTTAGTAAAATAAAATGAAAGTCAAATTTGCTTCCAATTTCGACTTTTTGCCGTAATTAAATTGGAAAGCTCAAAATAAAATTGCAGTTGACTGATATTCAACAACTGAACAAAAAAAAATTCAAATGCTGACTAATCCGGATTGTTGTTTGAAATGGAATTTTTGTTTTTGCTATTTTTATTAGAACCGATATTTTCTAGAACTCTAACTTTTTTTTTAAAAAAAGTAATAAACTGAGAATCCCTATACTTGCCGTTTTTTTCTTTATTCTCACAGAAAAACGGTAAAGAGTCAAACGTCCCAGTGGCGTCGCCTGAATCCCGTAACTTCCAGAACCGTAAATCTGAATCCTTTTCACACCTGTAACACCGAAGAGAGGGTAAACTATAGACTACACGTGGACAAGAATTCTAAAATTGTCCATGTCACACCGGTTCGAGTACCGTTCGTCACAAGTCAAATCGAGTATAAAAGCAACTTCTCCTTTCAGTTTTAATTCAACATTCGCAAGATTTGTGCAAAGTATTCGAGAAACTGAAAAATGTTGCTTTTCAAACTTGTTTTTTTGAGTCTCCTGCTCCAATGCCACGCCGTTCCGGCTGAAGAGCGCTCAGAAGTTAGACACGGTAAGAAAACGTTATGAAAAAAATTTTTTATACAAAAATTAACTAAAATTGAAGAAAAAATTATACTTTTTGTGTGAAAGAATATGTTTTTAAATTTTGAATTTCACTACTTTTGCAGAAACTGACGAGACTGTGGATGATACTTTAGCGAAAGCCGACCTTCTACCCGCTTTGTCAGAAGCGGTCGCAGCAACCTTGGACGCTGCCGAAGCAAAATCAGACGTTCTACCCGCCTCAGTAGAAGCGGTCGCAGAAACCGTGGACGCTGCTGAAGCAAAAGCAGAACTTCTACCTGCTTCCGTAGACGAAGCCTCAGAAATCGTGAACGATGCCGCCGCGAAAGCACCCCTTCTACCCGCTTTATTAGAAGAAGCCTCAGACACCGTGGAAATGAAAGCAGCTCCTCTTGATCCCCATCCTAGTTTTCTCCAGCAGATTTTGGGTCAAACTCAAAAACGTCCATTATCGATTCTACCCTCTAAACCCGTCGCAAATGAGGATGATCTAGACCACTTTTACGTTATCACGGCCATCTTCAACCCACAACAGTACGAGTCACGATACGCCCTATACCACGATTTTGCACGACATATCAAATCTAGTGGAGCACAGTTAGTTACAATCGAAGCCATTTTCCCGAGTCTTGGACAAACCGAATTTAAAGTGACGAATGCCACTAACCCCAACCATTTTCAAGTCGAGTCCGATTCGGTCTATTGGGTCAAAGAAGATTTAATTAACCTTGCAGTGTCACGCCTACCTCCGTCAGCCCGATGGGTCAGTTGGCTCGATGCTGACATCTATTTCCATAATTCTAACTGGATCCGAGAAACAATCAGTGCCCTCGATCGTCACGTTGTTGTTCAAATGTTCAAATACGCCCATTTTCTCAATGCCCAGGGTGAAATCCTTCGAACCGACTACTCATTTGGATACTCCCTTGTCAATGGAAAGCCCCTTCTTGGAATGAACTCCGGAGACTGGTACCCCCATCCCGGTTATGGCTGGGCTATGACTCGGGAGGACTTTCTGAAAGCCAGAGGCCTTCCGAACTTTGACATTGTGGGAAATGGTGACCTTTACTTTGCATATACCCTTGTCAACCACATGTCAGATGTTATCGAAAAAGACTTGGATGAAGAATATAAGCAGGGAATGCGACAAGAGGCACAAAAAACTTACGAAATCCTGACCTCCTTGGCCGGAAAGACTTCCAGAACAGTTGCCGGTTTCGTTCCTGTGTCCATTAGTCACCGCTGGCACGGTGCTCGTAAAGATCGCGGATATGTTGACCGTCTTAACATTTTAGTTGCTCATGATTTCAACTATTTTACTGATACTTCTAGAGAAGAAAATGGACTCCTCAAGTTTTTGAACGAGACGGGCTCACTTGAACAAGATGTCAAATGTTACTTTGAGAATCGGAATGAAGATGACCAAAAAACTGAAGCAAACGAGTGTCATTCTGAGCACTACAAACTATTTCTGGGCAGTCTTATCCAGAAACCAACTGCTTCGGCGCTATCCACTTGCAATTGTGATGGAGCTGGCCACCATCGCGACGGCGGACTTCCAGGACACTACTATGGTAAAACCTACACTTACTATACAACCCAACATTATCACAATGTTTTGGATACCAAGGCTCTGGAGACCATTGTCAGACTGGTAAAAAGTTAACCAGATTTTGCGAATTTACATCAGCCCTTTGTTAGACGAAAAAAAACTATTTTGAAACTATAACTTTTAATCGTAATTTATTTATTTATTTTAAATATTTTATTTATTGTTTCAACCATTTTACTGGTAGTTTAAAAAGGTTTTTGATAAATAAAATTCACTTTTTCTCTTCTAAACTTTCTTTTCAAACCTTATTTTTGTAAAAACAATAAAACACGGAGAGGCGTCAAAACTGAAATTTCAGAAGTCGTTGACCTTTACCAGGTAGTTAATATCGATGCCCAACTCGGCCGATGCAGAAGTTGTATATCGAGTGACTTTAAGAGTGACACCATTCGAAAATTAGCAAAACGTTATTTTATTGGGTGTTGCTTTCTGGAGAGGGAATTCATCGCGACACGTGCATTCGCATTCCAAATTGATTTACCACTACACGACACACGGTTGACATGACATGACGGTAACAACTTATAAGCAAAGCACATATCTGATCTGAATTCTGGAAGTGACAACTGAGGTAATACCAACTCGTTTGTTTTCCATGTCAATGGTTTTAACTGCACATTTACTTACCATACCACGCAACACATTTTTGTTTCATTTTTTTCAGTTGACAAATCAAGAGGGTATTTCATATTTGAGCAAACAGTTACATAACATAGTGGGAACAAGATGAGTTTAAGGTTAACTAATCGAGGCAGTAGAAGGGCCAAATCAAGTGAAGAAGCTTCTACAGCAGGAAGCGGAAACGAAGTCGTGTCCGAGGATAAGCTGATTCAGTTGGAAAAAAAATTGAACAAATTTCGTGCCGAGGTCGACATAAAAATGAGTATCATTGAACAGATCTTGAAAACTAGAACTGGTAACGAAGTTAAAGTATATTAAGTACCGTCCATACAAAGCCGGTTAATTTTTTTGGTACTCATTCAGAGATGTTTACTATTCATAAGAAACTACTCGAACGTGAGCAAGCCCTTCATGAGACCGTTCTCTCTCATTGGAAAAACGTTCCAGAACTTGCGGCCACTGGACACTCACTTATGTTTGGTGATAATAGCAACAATGATATCGAGCAGGTCATGTTCGCTGAGGACGTAGATGAAAATTCATCCGTTCGACACGGAAAACGACAGGCATCTGCAGCTACATTGGCTAGACGTGCCAGAAAGAAACGAATCAAATCTCAAATCTCAATCGGTGAGTGACGTGATGTCCTCGCTCATTCGCTTAAATCGTTTTTTTCAAGTTTTTCGATCCCACAGATGAATCTGTCTCGGAAGCTGACATCAATCTTCCGGATCAGGATACTCATACTTTTAATGAAGCCGAGACTGATAGACAGAATGATGGCCCGGCTGGTTAGTAATACTAACCAAACCGTTCCTGTGGCATGACTTGTAACTTTTACATTATTCTTGATAGAAAACGAAGATTCCAGCGAGCGTAGAGTTTATGTTAATTACTACTCGGAAGAACCCCCTAAACCTGGAGAAATCGTTACAAATACTCCAGTATGGAAGTATTTCCTTCGTGAAGAGAATGGACTAACAGCCCTTTGTAAAATTTGTGACGCAGCGGGCGTTCAATACTTTCTGAAAGCTTCTCGTGGTACTTCATTACTTCACAGGCATCTTCGGCGTCGTCACTCTTCTGAAGTGGTACTGCCCGAACAAACTTCAGAAGATGAAAATAGTAACTTTGCTGGAGATTCTAACGACGGTCCTGGCGAATACAATAGTAACGAACTACAGGAAGCGAAAGCGAAGCCGTGGTTATATGGAGGACATGGACGTTTAAGAGACAAGGTGTGGTCATTCTTCAGCATGGGTCCATTGAAGTCTGGTCAGAAGAGGCCTGTCATGATCTGTGACTTTTGTGATAACGAAGTCAGTCCCGAAGCTCCTCGATTGCGTAAGCACCTTCAAAAATGTGACACATTTCAGGAACAATCAGAGGGGAAATACTACTGATGAATGAAGAGAAATTTAGTGGAAGCGATTCTCATTTGCATCTTCTACATTTCTGTAGTTCATGTTTTGGCTAATCTGCAAAATATGTTTTGTAACAAAAATACTTAAGTAAATATTTAATTATTTTGTAACGTTAGTCTGTTATTGGTAAACAGACAATAATTATTTAGTCAATTGAATTAGTTTGAATTGACTTGACTTCTTTCATGCATTTGTTACTAAAAGACACTAAAAATGAAGAAGAACAGTAAAGTGCTTTTAGTTAGGAAAAGTTTCAAATGTTTTTTTTTTTTTAAAAAAACTAAAAATATTTTTGATGAGCATTCTGATTTATGTAGGTATATTTCATTTTGCTTAAGAAAAAAAAAGGACTAGTTAAAATATTGTGTTGTATTTTTTTTCAAACCCAATTCAACTGACGTTGAAATTTGGATGGAAGCTTCAAAAAATTCCCACTTTGAAGTTTTATGTCAGTTTTGAATAATTTCCAACGCATGTTATGTTGGGAATTTTTTGTTTCTTTTTCGATCGAAAACGCTCACGCTCATTTGATTTCCCTCACTCAGAATTCCGTACAAGTCCATTCTGTCGTTGACGTGGATGTTTTCGTCGTCAGTTTCTGAATTGAATTTGGATTTGGTCCGAGTAATTTTTCTGGTTCGACAAAATCTGTCGAATTGGCTCGACTTACTCGTACAGTTACCGATGGTCGATATAAGGGACATGGTAAAAGTTCTGGCATGACCGAATGATGAGTAACGAGTGAGGTCAAAGTTCCAAATTCTTTAGTGAAACCCTATCATTAACCAAAACAAAAAATAGGATTAGATTCTCAAAAGTGACCCACCTCATCTACCACCACCGTCGACGAAAATCCTGACACTTTAATTCATTGTTATTTGAAACCATAAGGAATTCAAATTGTCTTCATGTCAGTTCGTGCGTGTGCGTTCTTTTTACTATTTTTTGTGACAAAGGAATTTTTCCACTTCGAAATCATATCCTATTCCTATCTTTATGAATTTCCTAAGTTTTAGCCCGAGGCCATGAAAAGAAGAACCACAGGGTAACAATTGAATGGATTTATGGTATTTTTAACTAATTGGTATTTTTTTACCTTGATTTTGTATCCCTTGTTCCGAATAATGAGATAGTGAGCAATTCCGGTTGGTTGGAATTCCGGTGGGACACGAACCGATAGGGCGAAACAGCCAGAACGTGTGGTCGATTCACGAACGATGAACGAACCCAGGACTTCATTTTTTAAAATTTCGAGAGCAATTTCCCTGAATGAACGATTTTTATTTTAAACAAAACATGTGTTGTTCTAAAACCGATGCCTGGAAGGTTGGTTACCTTGGAATACCCGCTTGAAACCACGAAGCGTCATGTAGATCTGGCTCTTCTTCGAGGATTCTAAAGGTCAAGTCGGACGGTAGCACGGGTCGCGTCCTGCATTCTGGCGAAGTCACTGTATTGCTACTACTAGGCTCAGCTTCTTCTGGTAGAACAGGGTCACCGGTGACAGACGTCCAGGACGAAGAACTACTCCTTAAGGAAATGATCAAGAATGAAAAGATTTTTTAAATATTTTTTTTAAAAACGATACTTTTCTAGAAGGATTGTTGTCGCTTGAAAAGAGTTTTAGGAAGCTCGACCAAATGATTTTTAAAAGACTCTGACCTTGAATTAATTTTTTGTTAAAAAATGGGCGTACCATTCGGGCGACGGCGACACCGTATTACCACCACTCTCCAACGTCTCATTACTTGACCTCGATGACCTCTGGGCCTCCTCGTCGTCACCGCCGGTCAAAGGTGTGAGTTCAAAAATATCCAAACTTGAAGTTTTTCTTGTTTCTAATCCAAATTCGGTCGAACGCCCTGGACGTGACGTCCAAACGTTAGAATTTTGTGGACTGTTGCTCTTATTATTGACCTTTAATGGCTCAACGTTATTCCGTTTCGGAATTTGACCCCGGGTCAAGCTCAGATTATGGACAACGGCTACATGAACATTGTTCACCGATAAGAGATGTTGATGCTCAACTGGATCTTCGAGACTATGAAACGATTGTCGATGGTTATTACCTGGGAGCGTAGAATTATTTTGACCTTTGGCCCCAGGTTCTATTCTTGAAGAAGAGGTAGTGCTAGGATGAAATACACGGTCAACTTTGATTTGAAACTTAGATAATTGTTTGCTAAGTTTTTGAATTCTATGATTGGCAGCTGTGGCTGACCAGGTGAGAGCACGGAAGAGTGGAGGTCTGGAGCGGGGTAACGAGTTGGGGTCAACTGAGGTCATGAGGGTGGATTGACGGGTCTGAAAATTTCAGAAAGACTGTTTAAACTTTAAATCCTACACAATTTAAGTGACATGGGACACACTACCATACTAGTCAGAGATTGGCAGGGAGTGACACTCAAATCCTGACTGACAATGAGAAAAAGACAGGTAGCTTAGGTAAAATTCTAAGAATTTTAGAAGAAAAAAAAATTCGTGCTTCAATTTTTTTCTTGTCATTTCCTTTTGTGTATAATTCACAGTTGTTTGGGAACCGGTTGGACCGGACGCTTTAATTGAACAACGGTTCCCACCCAAGATCTCGGGGGGGGGGGGCGGGGTCCCACCATGAAACTGAACTTCACTTTCTCTCCCACATCATTAAATAAATAAAAAATTATCACAAACAAAAACAATGAAAAGTCAAATTTTGAAAAAAATAAAAACATTTTGAAATATCCAAAACTAACTACTAGCAGAGTGGAAAGTCAAACAATTTCTAGACAAAGTTTCTAAAAACGTTTAAGTTCCAGACGTTCCAAAATTTAAATTTTTAATTTTTTGTAGTGGTTTGTTTAGATTTTTTTAAATAAAATTTTTATCCTGAAAATAAAAAAAAAACACTCACGCTTCGAGGAGGAGTAAAGGAATGCCCACAATTGTAACAGATCAAGTAGAATTTATCATCCAATTTATCGTAACTTGTTCGAAATAGAGTCCGCATTCCACTGCAATTTGAATGTCATGCGTGGCGGGGTTAAAGTATGATAGAACAAAAGGTCAAAGGTCACTTTCTAGAAAAAAGCCACACTGAATTTAAAAACCTTGATGAGACAAGTCATTTTCGTACAAGAGGGTGTGTTGACCACCTCGTAGGTTTGTGCGCTATGAAAAGTGAAACTGTTTGAATGAAATGGAGGGACGTGCTGTTATCCTTGGACAGATGTTAGTTCAGAATGGACTATGGAATGAAGAGTGGGCAGAAATTCAAGGAAGATGATCCCAAGAATGTAGTCAAAGACACGGGTATGAATCGTTAAGGAATTTGGGGGATTGGGGTTGTTTTTGTGGGATTTCAACAAATTCCACCCTCATCATCCCTCTGTTACTAAACGTTAACATTGGGATACAAAGAGTGAAAGCGTTTTAAGAGAAAGTTTTATGGTAGGAATTACTTTACCTAAAATTAAGCTTTAGAATCAAGTAAGTGATTCTTCAATTACTTTTGTTTACTCTTATTTTAATGGCTACGGAATTTTGGTAGGTTAGTTTTTATTGCCAGGCAGGTTTAGAACGTAATTAATTAAATTTAGGAGCTAAATAATTAATAGGAGCTGATAATTTTATCACAATCCATTTATGTAGCATTTAAAGTGTGCATGTGTGTTTCTTGTCGTACGTTACAAGCCATCTTTGCTAAACAACCCCAGATTTCACCAAGTTGTCCTGTCATCAGGTACGCTTCAAACTTCAAAACCTGTTTGAATGAATTTAAAAAAATTAGCCCCCTCCATCCACTGAATCCCACGTTTTTTGCTTGTCGTCAATTACCTCTCGTATTAAAATACTTAATATTAATGAAAAAAATTCAAAATCTAATTAATAACCGTTAAAATTGTGGGAGTCGAGTGGTCAACAAAAGGAAGTGTTTGTGTCTCTTTGGGACATGAGGCAGCCATGGCGGAGAAAACACTCCCAACCTTACTTTTGCTACACCACAAAATTTAACGGTGAAAGCCAACTTTCTCCTCAATTTCAACGTACACTACTGATTAACAAGGTCTTTTTGGGAAATAGTTTTGACTTGACCTTTTGACCTTTGGTGGAAGGGATTTCAAATAAACTGGCAATACTAGAAAGTTGCCCAAACTTTCATTTTAATGAACAAGTCTTGACATTTTACTATGTGTCGGCCTCGCGTGTTATTGCTACAAGTCATTAATTAGTTAACATTTCCCAAAATATTACCACAAACTTGACCAAACTTTCATTTTAATGAACAAGTCTTGACATTTTACTATGTGTCGGCCTCGCGTGTTATTGCTACAAGTCATTAATTAGTGCAGGCTATTTACCCATTTTTCGATAATTTTAACATAAAATTTTTGTAACAGTGCGTTTCAAATTGGTATAGTTGTTAGCTGTAAATAATACTTTTTAATCACAAAATTGACATACAATTAAACGTTCTTTTAAAAATTTTCCATTTTACCTAGTTTAGTTTTAACGCTAAATAAGACAACTTTTGACAAGATTTCAGCAATTCGTTGTTTATCGCAAAATTTCACAAAATTTTATTACAAACTTGAACAAACTGAATAGATAAATAATTCACACAGGGCATATACAAACTGATTGAATTTGGCTTACTTGCGATGCACTTGGCATCGCAAGTGAAACCTACTACGAAATACATTAATGACCGATTGGCCGTTACTTTGCTTCTGACCTACCACTTACTGTATTCTGGATTGACCTGTTATCTTCGTTACAAGACCTCTGAGGGTAGAATGGACCAGTTTGGAAGCAGTGAAAATTTTCTAAGTCCCGACCAAAAACTTTTTTTCCGGATTTTAACATATCTTTACGAATCATGACATTTGGAATCTTTTAAGACCAATTTTCAAAAATCGAACTTTTTCAAAAAATTTCTAAGTTTTTTTTTTTTGAAAAAACTTAGAAAATTTTCGTTTTGCGTTTCCTTATATTCTCAAAAATGACCTATACAAGGTCAAAGTTGAGGAAGCATGAAACAAATTCCATGCCGACCTGTGACCTTTCGTGGAGGTTACAAGGTCATGCGACTTAGATACAAAAGATCCTCTCATCATTCTGAACAACTTTTGTATAGGTCATTTTTGAGGTCAAGCGGACAAAAACCTGGTGACCTTGACCAGGTCAAGATCACCTGGTCAAGGTCATACGGTCATAACCTGTGACCTCAGGTTATGACCGTACGGTTATGTGTAGTACATCAAAATGATCGTGATATTGAACCTAACAACTTTTGTATAAGTACTACTGGAAACTACTGGAATAGATTGACGACGACGAGAAGGCCAGGGACGAGAAGACTGCAATTCGAAGAGTTTATTGGAACTAAAGTAGAATAAATCAAATAATTTTCCAAACTAATTAACCTAATGGAAACTGCCTTCGCTGATGTACACAGAGTAAAAAGGCGGGAAATGCTGCGGGCAAAGCTACCACCACAACAGTACACGAAATTAATAATGAATTAGTTATTCATTCTATGATTTTATTTTTCTTTCGTTTTTATTTTCTCTGGAATTTTGGCAATTGCTGTCAAGTTAGAAGTTAATTGCGAATTAATTTAGAACGTAGTTAATGAAGATAAATTTATCACAATTAATGTGGCATAACAATGTGCGTCTTTGTTTCTTTTCGTAAGTAATTACCTTTCTTTGCTAAACAACTCCAGATTTCACCAAGTTCTCCTGTCATCAGGTACGCTTCAAATTTCAAAACCTGTTTGAACAATTTTTCAAAAAACTCCCCCCTCCCCAATTACCCATTATCTAGTAATTGTATCCCACTCTTCTTGCTTGTCGTCAATTACCTCTCGTATTAAAACTAACTAATCTACTTAACTAAACTACTTAATGAAACAGATCTCAAAAATCTAATCAATGACTTCTTAGAATTTAATGGTGAAAGCCAGCTTTCCCCCAAATTACAACGTACAACTACTGTTGATTAACAATGTCTTTTTGGCAAATAGTTTTGACAGAAAGACGCTTAACTTGACCTTTTGACCTTTTGTAAAAATGAGTTCAAGACCAAAGGACACATTTGTTTCTAGGATTCATTTGTGATCCGACAGTGCAATTGAAGATGTTTCCAAATCCTTTGTTATTCATAGCAACACCTTGTGTTCTAAATTCTCCTGGAGCATGAGGATCACGTACGTACTGCTCGTAACCTTCTTTGCTCAAAACTTCACACCAAATCTGAAAAAAAACCAACAGTTGACACTGACCTTTGACCTAATTCTTTCCGACACTCCTTGAGTTACGAACCTGAGAGTATGTTATGTAAAAAATCTGAGGAATCGTGTAGTTGACGCCGGGCAACCCGTTCTCCGACCCGTGATCTTTCATCCAGAATTCGTAAGCTAAAGGAAAAAACAATTAGGCAAGGAATATTACCTAAAAATAGGTTTCTAACTAGTAACTTAAAATTAGGTTACACAAGTTTTAGGTTAACACTACCTAGCCAACTTAAACGCAGGGCTGAATTGTCGCAAATGTTGTCCGCTAACGTATTGTTTCCATCGACGACCTTGTTGATTAGTGGCATTTCGAAACGGGCATATTGATCAGTAAAACATACTGCTTGTTTTCTAAATCCAGTTACGACTTCCTCGGGCCACCAGAGTGTAAAGTTTCCATTTTTGTCATAAAAACGACCTTGGTGATCAAATCCATGGGTCATTTCGTGACCTATGACAATTCCTAAGTTGGCAAAGTTGAGATACATTGGATATTCCGGAGAATACATTGGATATCGTAGAATGCCCAAGGGAATGACTGTTTATACAAGATTATCACCAGATTTAAACACGATTTCAAAAATATTTAGTAAAATTTTTAAATTTTCAAAATTACCAATTTCATTGGCTGCCGGATTGTGGAAAGCGTTGGCTACGAGTGGCAGAATAATCCAGTCTCTGTTTCAAATCAAAACAGAATTTAAAAAAAATGCCAATTTTTTGAAAAAAAAAGAAAGAGTTAATTCATTTTGAATTTTTAAACAAACTGGTCTTTGTTGACAGGTTGATTCACTTTCCGAATTTCTTTCAAAACTTCGAATCTTCTCAATTTCAAAATGTTCATGAGGAAATAGTCGTCATCAAAATCTAACTGTATAATATTAGCCACAAATGCATATAATTTTATATGATAAATAAGAATACTATTTAAATTAGGACGGATTTAGGAAACTCACGCCTTCGTATTCCTTTTCGAGTGCGACAGTATCAAGAATGTATGACGGATACCCGATTTTTTGACGCATCTGAATAAGCTGACGCCAATTGAAAAAAAATTTTTAATCATCACAATTAGTATTCATGATTACGTTAAAAGATAATTAGTATTCATATTTACGTTAAAAGATAATTAGTATTCATGATTACGTTAAAAGAATTACGTTAAAATGGCTCGTTTCTAAAATTTCTTCTCACTACTAACAATTTTATTAATCTCTAACTCTAAAGGTCACAAGGTCAACTACCTTCAAAAGTTACTTGATCTGATGCTGAAAGCTGCAAGTATTTTTTTTAAAGATAATGAGCCTTTTGTCTATAACTTGACATACCTTTTCTACAAGATCCGTCTTGAAGTATTCGGGTAACCAGGCTTGTTCCTGGATAACTTGAGTGTATGCCATTTTCAAGTACTTGATCATTTCTTCCACTTTGTCCATTACTCTGTCACTTTCTTTAGAATTTTGAACGTAGAGATAAGTAAGGGCGTGACCAAAACCATCGTTGACAATACTAGCACATTGTTTCCATCTAAACAAAGAACATTCGTACTTTTTTGTATTTCGCAAGTAAGAATTAAAGTAATTTTGCACTAGTTCGAAAAATTATTTGAGTTACACCTTGATAAGTGAAGTTTTTCTTCGTTTGTGTCCGGTACATCTTTCATAAATTCCATCCAAATCTGCATAAATTTGTTTCCGAGAAAGGGCATGTAGCGAAAGACGAAGCGCCAAATTAAATAGTTGGTAACTGTTCTGTTTAGAAAAAGAGTATAATTTACTTTTAAAAAAAATTATTATTTTTTTACAAAAAAAAAAAGTTTTTTTTTTTATCTCACCTTTTATCTGTTCGTTCCACTAATGTAATTAATTTTGGAAAAAAATCCGAGCAGTGAAAATACAGAACCAAGTCTCCGCTTACGTTTCGTTTCAAATCCAAAGTGTCAAAAAGATTTTTAATTAAGTCGTACCAATTGATCTTTTTTAAAAAAATAAGATACATTATAATATTATATTAAAATTATATTAAAATAAGTTATTATACAAATAAAACTTGTCAGATCGAATCATTTTTTTTTGAGTTTATAACCTGTGGTAACTTGAGAGAAATTTCTTGAATTGTTACATGCCCATAGTCGTCTTCAACAGTATCATATTCGCTACTATCAAGGTGACACTTGGACGTTTGTACAATCTAAAGTCAAATCAAGGTCAAATCAAGGTCAAAAGTTTACGAATTCAGAATCCCAACCAAAATTTATTAGAATTTATTCCAAATTTTCTTTCTATTCTAAAAAAAATTCACTTACTTTTGCAAATTCCGTTTCAAATTCAAGAATCGCTTCAACATCAGCGATTACAGCGTTTCCTTGTTTGCCATGACTAAGTAGCAGAACCGATTCGAGTAACAATCGACTGTATGCTCGAAGGTACAAGACATAATCGGGTTGAGTTGTATTTAAAAAGAAACCTGGGGTCATTCCTGGCTCACCCTTGTAAAACTGCTCAAAAAATTTGCATTTTCTAATGCAACTAAGCAACTTTCGTTTAGTATCAATTTTAAAATAATTGCTCACCTCTAGAAGATACTTGCTCGGATCTGTTTCATCTGGAGAAACGTACAATTTCATAACATTTTGTACTTGATGAGCAAATAGTTGGGCAAAGAGGCGTTCCAGCCTGAACTCCGAAACATTCCAGGACGTTCCTTGCAAAATAGGCCATGACCCAACACCCGTTTCGGTCAAAACAGAGTAGATTGGTAGAAACTTGTAGTCTGCGTAATGCGACGTACGAAAACTGGCGTGAATACACGAAGCGTATAACTTTCGCGCTTTTTTCACGGCCATATTTTCAGTGTCTGAACCAGGGAGGTCGATTAGTTCTGAAATTGAGTAAGTTACAGTTAACTTAATTAATCCTTCAAAGTTAATTAACTACTTAGTCAAACTTAGTACTTACTTTTAATATCTACCAAGAGCGTTTCTTGCATCTCTTGAAGCGTCGATCGCTGAAATCCATCATCCGGAACTTCATTTCGGGCAACAAAAGTTCCACAGCTAAACTCATAAAAGTCATGACACGGATCATGACTTCGATTCAGACGAGCCAAAAGCCGGGACGCTGCTTGCATACAAATGAGACTTGTACAAACGTCGTCTGGATTCGATCCGTCGCCCTGTTGGATTTGAGCTTTTTCAACGACAACACCCGGAGTCGTCTGCTTTTCATGAAATGTTATCCAGTTTAAATTCCAGCCCAAGAGAATTCCAATCAATGGCAAGGTCAATCCTATCAAGAACCAAAGACCAGGACGCGTATGACCTTGACCTCCTGGATCTTTTATTCGAACTTTCTTTCCATTTTTAAAATTTCTTGGAATAAGGTCAAGTTGCGGGTAAATCTGTGGAATGCCCAGGTGAAAGGTCAATGGCGGTGAGACCTTAGGGGGTGATAACTCCGAAACGGAACGTTTTTCGATCAAAATTCCTCTTTCCATTACAAAAAAAAGTAGTAAAAAACGGAGGAGAAGGTTGCTAAAAACACCTTCTACTTTCTCCAACTGTAGATAAACTGAATCTAGAGATTTCTCTTTCCAGCCAGTCAGAAGGCGGAAGGAAGAGAAAGATCTGGGATGCTGCAGCGACAAAACGCATCTTGTCGGAAACAAAGTCGATATTGGACCATCGCACTTTAGAAAGACGAATTTTTTTTAACATGAGAACCTATGTAAGTATCCCACCGCGGCTTTCTGTACAAAGACGGCGAGAACAATCCGCATAATAAATCAAAACCCTAAAATTCGATGCTACAAAAATCAACATTCATTCCAAGTAAACTAAAAAAATGGTAAAAATATAAATTTTTCAAAATAAATCCATCTAATAATTATTTTTTTTAATAAAAAAGATTTAGCACGGAATTTGATATTAGTAGTTATATCTTACGTTTTTGGACTAAATTTTTTTAGCTGACTATAAAAAAGTCAGCTATAATCGGTAGATGATCTGACGGTGCTTGAAAATTGGGTAAAGATAATTTGCTTTCAGGAACTTCACTCATCGCCGCAATTTGACTTTTAGAAGGTGGTGAATGTACTTCCAATAAATTTAAAGTAGCTGGCTGATAAAAAATCTAAAAATTACCAACAACAAAAAAAAATTTCAAAATTAAAAAAAAATGATAAAAATAAAAATGCAAATTTTACTTACGTAGTCAATACATCCTTCAAAATGAAGCACAATAGTAGTTAGTTCTTCCGCTGTAAAAGCTGTTCTTAGATTAAGTTTGTGCTCAAACGAAATTCCAGTGACCTTTTCCGTCTCATCTAAAAAAATGAACATTTTTTTGATAATAATAATTAATACTGTTCAAAGTTTTGTCTAATTTCCTTTTCTTTTCACTCCTTACGTGATGTCCAGTCTGGATCGTCTTTTGAAATTTTTCCAGAAGTTGCTAAACGATACGAGGCATATGGTGGCGTACAATTAAAGTCACCACAGAACAAAAGTGAAACTTCACTATTCAAATTCGCTGCTTTTGAGCGTTGGGCCTCATCTTCCAGGAATTTTAAACAAGTTATTGTCTGTAATAGACGGATATGATCTGCATCTGGTTTGAAGTATAAGTGTGTATTCGCTAAAATAAAATTAAATTAAAAAAAATAGTTAAAAAATTTAACCAATCAAAGACTTGCCAGTTAGAACTTTTGTGCATGAGTATACCAATAATGAGCCGTTGACTTGAAGCGATATGTTCCAAAATGACTACTTGTAGCACAGTATTTCGTTCATCTAACCTTTCCCTTAATCCAGGTATGGTATTTAGTGTCGCATAAAATGGAAGCGACTTCATCTCCTCTCCGACATTGATTGTCTTGGACTCAAGCATGATAAACTTGGACGGGTTATAAAAAGTAGCCACGCCTTCATACGCGTCTTCTCCAGTCTTAAGTGATAAAACTCCAGCCAATCCACACTCGGTTGTCAGAAATGGATAGAAATAACGCTAAAATTGATAGCACAGTTGATCAGCTTAGCGTTTTAGAATTAAATAACTAAGTATTAACAGTTGTAGTAACTCACTTCAAAATGCTTTTGTTCTATTTCCTGAAGGCAGACTATGTCACCTTGATATGCTTTGAGTTCTGCATTGATCAACGGTAACCGATAGTCAGTTTCAATAGCTTCCTTTGGACTGCCCTTGAACCACTCTGGTGTTGTTAACATTTCTGCCAGGGCATTATACGAGATTACTCTAAATGGTCCATCAGCTGTTCTTGGTAGCATTGACATCATTTTCACTCTCTCCTGGAATAATAGCTTTGTATTTGAAAGTGAAGATACCGGTTCTGGGATTTCTACAGTGAGTGGCTCCCCAAAACGAGTCCCATCAGATGGAGTGCAAGTGAATCGAAGATAACAATTGATATCAGACACATTCGGCGTAAAAACTAATCTATCACTTCTTGTCGTCCATACTTCTTTACTTGATCGTCTAGGTTTACTACGAGATGCTTTGATTCCTGGAAAATTTTCATCCCCAGGTCGTGATTCCCAAAGGAACTGAGACGAACCAAAGACGAAATTAGGGCTGCCTTCTGTTTTTATCGGTAGCAAAGGAAATCCAACTAAAGACTGCTTCAAAAACTTAATTGAAGTCACTTCTGGAGGGTTGACATCAACTGGAACTTCATCTTCACCCAAGCGTACCTTCACCGGTACATTGCCACTCTTAGCAATATCAGAAACTGGAAGTGGATTCGAACTTAATACGGAGAATTCTTCTGAGCCCACTAGAAATGATATGGGCGTTGTGGCTGAGTCAAAAGTCTTGACCTTCTTGCTTATATTTGCTTTTACTCGTTCCAAAAACGTAGAAGTAGGTTCCGTGACTAATCGATCAAAGTTAAATTTTCTTGTTTTGACAGTAAATGTAACTTGAAATCGTTCATCACCTTCACGATATCGAAAAATTACTGAAGATAGAGTGCTTGGTGAAGGTGACGGTATCTTCTCCTCAGGTACTTCTTGCTTCCCAGCCATCGCTTTCCCTACTGCATTTACCATTGATGAAAAACTATTTACTGGTGACACTGAAGGTATTCCAGTCTTTCTAAACCAAACCTTTGTAAGTGATGATGCTGATGCTAACAGCTCTAGATTCGGATTGACGAATTGTCGAAATAATTTTTTAGTAAACGTTTCCTTCAGCATGTCGATTCGTCATCGACTGATCTATGAATTACGTTTCGATTCGCTGGATTGGAAGCTGGAAATCCCACACGATAAGATTAAAAAAAACAGGAACTTCAATGAATTGAAACTGAAAGGAACGACGATTTTTACTTTGACCTCACTCACCTCGATAACTTTCACTGGATTGAGCTGACCATCATTACGTAGCGTGACGCACTGCACCGTAAAGTATGACTAGATCACTATCACTAATCAGTAATCACTTACCACCTTGTTGACCGTGTCACTGTGTGTGTGAGTGTGAGTCACTGTGTGACTACCGCGCCGCGCCGTGAACGTGTCTGTTTCGTCCTTTGTTTCTTTTCACTGTTCGCTCGTTTCGTTCACCGGTTCACCCAAACACCAAATGAATTTTGAATGAGATTCCCGCCGTTTATTTAAAAAAAACGCCGATTCAGGGTACTTATCTACACGGAAAATTTTCAGTTCAAAACTTTGTTTGTTGCTAGTCATTTTAATTTAAGTTTAGTTTAAAGCAATTAAAGTTACAATAATTAAAGTTAACGCTACGCTGTGAATGTTTTTAACGAAATTTACGTGCCAGGTCGCCAAAAGTCGTTAATGTTTACCCTTACAGTGAATCTTTCTCTCGATTTGATTACTTTTGAGTATGAAGTTTAGTTAGCTTGAGGGTCATAGTTTGAAGTTTTCAAACACTAGTTAATAGAATAAAGGTCACGAGTAATCTAACTACTTGAATCTCCAGGTACGAGTAAGAAGACGCCCTTCCAGTTAAATCTACTTGGTGGTCACTAATTTCTGGCAAGGCCGTGACGATCTCCTTGATTGGGTCTGTTTCACACCCTCTTCTAATCGATCCTACGATCATCGTTCTTAAGGCAGCCGACATTTTCGACTTGTCAACTGCTGTTGACTTGGGATTGTAGAAACAGACGAACGACCCCGTCAAGTCATTTTCACTAAATACGGTCCAATTCTTGGTACCAATAAATGAATAGGAGTTAAATTGAAGCGGGATTGGAAGGCGAAGCTCGAGGCCATCCGTGTAAAGTCGTTCGCCATTTTGATTCGTGTCACGATACAAAATTAAGGAATGGTGTGGATGCAGGATTTTGGACCGCGCCAAAGATGGTTTCTTGCCATCTGTAACATGTAGGAAATCAATTATTAATTAACTGATAAAGTAATTGCACTCAAAAATCAGGTGGCTGGTAACATTGACACGGAGTCAATCAACACCTTCAAATTAAAAAACCTAATTGTACAAGGAAATCAACTGATTTATCAATCGGTGGCAATGTCTTGAATCTAACTAAAATCAATGAGGTATCGACTAATGTGTCGTGATTGCATTACCTTTTCGTTTCGGCATACACCCTCTCTGAATTGATCCCACAGTAAGGGTCATATTTGGGCTGAACGATACGGCCTTGTTTTGAGCTATGAGACAAACGGGGTCACCGTTGAAATCAGTAAAAGGAAAAATAGTCCAATTGTCTCTAGCTGTAAATCCGTAACATTTGAAGACAATTGGAGCTGGAAGGCGAAGGTTTAAACCATCCAAATAAAGTTCGTTTCCTTGAAAATCTTCGACAGTAAACAGGCTAAGGCCAGATATGTCCAAATGACGGTTACCAACAGGTCGAATTGATTGGTACTGAATATATTTACTACCACCTGGAACAGCTGATGAACCACAGTTACCATGAGCATCATCAGAGTTACCCTATTTAACAAAAACGATTCGTGTACGCCATTACCTAATCTGAACCTAAAACGTTAGGTTAGGTTATGCAAACCTACCTCATAGTAAATACCGTCTTTGGTAAAGTTGACCCCTTGGGACAAGGCCCACCTGAAATTGTAAAGTAAGTTGGTATTTTTTTAAATCATTTTACCTTTTGAAAAAAACCCACTCGAACTTACAGGCCATGATGAATACTAAATGATTTCAAGTGACCCCGATTTGCAGCCATAGATACTTCTCCCAAATTTCGAACACTTTTTTCGTAAACTTCACTTTTACCTTTACAACAATTTTCTGAAAAAATAGATAATTTTTGAAGTCGAAGAGCAGCCGGACTCCAAATGAGAGTAACGAGGATAAACGTTGCTGAGCGAAAGAAAGTCATTGTGGGAGATGAAAAACGTTTTGACGAAACAAAATGGCCGACAAAGTTCCCGCCTGCTGTTAACCCTAGGCCTTGACAGTTTTCCTTACGATTCTCTGGAGAAGGAGGGTGACAGTGTTTGACTTTCTCCAAAGTGTGTCACTTGGCTTCCACGTGTAAAAGCCAAGTGATTTTCTGGAAGTTGCTACTTTCTCTTGGACGACAAAGCCAAAAATCACAAGCTCCCTCGTTCCGTGTAAAAGTTTACCCTGGGTGAGAAAAGTAGGACAAATATTGATCTTTTCAAAATGCCTCGTGTGTCTCTTTCTCATCACTTGATTTTGACCTAAATTTGGATCAAAAGACGAAAAAAACCAAACAAAAGTAAATTTTTCTTTACTCAATTTGAAAACAAAATTGAATAAAGTTGCTCCGATTTAGAACGGATACGGGATACACCTACAGGAAAAAAGCTAAACTCCTGCGCTGAGCGTTTAAATTTTATCAGAAAAAAAATTGTCAAGTTTTTTTTTATTAAATTTTTTAGACTTTTTTTAATTTTTATTAATTTTTTTTCCTTTTTAATAAAGATTAATTACTAATTATACATCTTTGGTCTACACGAATAAATTGTTTTTTAATTAAAGTTAAAATGCTTTCTTTTTTTTTCGGTTAAATTTTTTTTTATAGTTAGGTACATTTTGTTTCAAGATTGTACTCTAATTTACACACTTTTACTGCGTACTGCGTAATATTTGTCAAATATCATATTTTTGCCCTTTGACCTTTTTCTTCTTAACATCGACATCACATTGCTATAAATTTTTTCAAAGGTACATTGTCTCTTGGAGGTAATTGACACAAACGAGAGGTCAAAGGTGAGAGGAATAGGAAATTATAAAGTCTCAAAAATTGCAATTTTTCTTTCTTCAAATCAGTTTCAAAATTTTCAAACTTTTTCAAAAGTTTCGTCGTATAACGCTCGTTTTCAGTCTTGTCAATCAGTTTTTTTTACACTGGCTACCTCTTGCCCAATTTTCGATATGCTACTTGGCCCGTGTATCGCAAATATCAACGATTCTTCTCCATACTTTCTAGAAACGAAAGCGCACGTGCAATTTTCGGAATTTCCGGGAAAATAGAACAAGCAAGGAGGGGGGGGGGGGAGTGGGAGGTGGGTACAACAACATGGACAAGTTAACTTTAATTATACACAATTTTTGCATAACGAAACAATGAATTCTTTCGAAGCGAATGGTTTCGTGGAAGAAATGGCAGTAAAGAATTGTTTTTTGAACGCACACGTCTCTAAATTTACCCAAATTTTTTGACTGCTGTGACGAAACTCATAAAAATTAAAATCAGTGCAGGAAAATTTTTCAGATTGGAGGAAGCAGCGCCACCAGTGGCAGTGGCTCCGGCCCCACCGCCCCGCTCTTTGGCATCTCCGTTATCCGGCGTTTCTTCCAAGCCTTTTCCAGTATTACTCTCTATTTCGTTACCAGTAATTTCGCCACCGCCCCCGTCTTCTGTCCCATCCTTCTCACCCACGGCGCCACCCCCTGCGCCAGCCCCACCCGAGTCGGGCATCACAGGAACCTCGTTATCGTCCACTTGAACTTTGTTGTCCAATTCGTGAACTTTGTCCACGTCTTGAACTTTACCACCCCGTTCTGACGTTTCCTCTACCCCGGCAAATTCAAAAGATGTCGCAGCGACACAAGCTTGTTGTATTGACGAAACGCTAAATAATTTTGGAATATTCGTAAAAACGTAGTTGGCTCCACCCCCTTCCCGATGGGCAACGAGACAAGACGAATCACCGGTAAAATCTGACTTTGAATAAAGTGTCCATGGAATCCATTTTCCAAGAAGTTGAAATGAATGCATGTCAATTGGATAAGGAAATCGGGTTTCACGTCCATCGGTGTAAGCTGTCAAGCCTTCGGCGTTTCGTTCGGACCAAAATTGAACACCGGATAGGATCGATACTCCGAGTTTTGAACGAGGTTTGGGTTTAACTGAAATTGACAAGAAATGTTTTTTATTTAAATAAAAAATTTGAATTTTATTGAAAAAGTTTATTTGAAAAAAGTTTCTGTTATTTCTTAGTTTTTTTAATAAAAAGTTACCCATTTTCACCGAATCGTTGCACCAACATCCTCGTCGAATCGACCCAACAGTGATCTCATGTGCACCGTTACCTAATAGGTTGAATAATTAGGTTTAGGTAAGGTTACAATAAACTAACCTAAACCTTAACTAACTAATATTAGGTCATTACCAGTAACCGGATGAACAGGATCGGATATGAGACAGAGTGCATTTCCAGAATAATTTGTTCCTGGATAAATTGTCCAATTGACTCCACCTTTAAATCGATGACTTTTCGTTCGAAACGGTTTAGACAAACTTAAGCCATGACCATCAAAAAATAATTCAGGTCCAACAAATTGTGCTTCTGCAGAAAACGAAATAGCTGGAGAATTTGGATCTGAGTCTTTAAGAAGATGAAGTGGTGATTCGTTGATCGGTTCTTCGTCACCTGCTGGAAGGTCAACTACCATCTCACCAGGAGGGTGACCTACCATGACTTCACCATGATGACTAATCATGACTTCACCATGGTACCCTGCTGTGACTTCACCATAATGACCTTCCATGACTTCATCGTGAGTATCCTTGTGTCCACCACTTGAGTCTTCATGTTCTTCCGAGTAGTAATCTGAGTCTTCCCAAAACGTATAGTTATGCAGGTGACTTGCTCCATTGACCAAACAGGTCAAGTAGGTCAAGAAGAGAAAAAGTATCCAGAACAACCGACGTTCCATAATGTCCAAACGAAAAATTGTGTGGCCTCCCTTCTGTTCTTGTCCGTTGCTCTTTATTGATTGTCTGCTTCCTTTCCAATTGAAAGCTTTACTCTTCTCGTCGTCCTGGAAGGATTCGGAGAGATTGACCTTGGCCTATTTCCTACTCCTCGGAGATCTCCTTTTCAAAACATACGCAAAAACACTACATTCGTTCTGGACCAACCTTATTGTCGACTGAGAAGGTGCAAAAATAGGGAAATTTTCACAATATATTTTTATTTAGTTGGCAAATTTTTTGCATTTACAATTTGCACTTTTGCAAAGGAAATGATTGTGTGCCATGTTAATAGATGCCGAAGTTTGACGCTATCTTAAGTTAATTTATGAAAAAATTGGTAGTAAAATTTTGAATGAGATAAAAAGTTGAGAAAAAACTATCAACTGTTTTAATTGTTGGAAAAAAATTTTTTTTTTTTAAACGTTACTTTAAACTTTTACAAAATCATTTTTTTTTAAATTAAATTTTGTGTAAACTGAACCCAAATCCAGGCATAAGCAACTACTATTAGGAGAATCGAGTTACTTTTTAAAATTGAACTAAAATTACAATAATTTGAATCACAGTAACAAATGTGGTCAAAATCAGTTAAATTTTGAAGCGTCACGTTTTCTGGAGGTGACTGAAGAAACCCACAGTCCAGACTATGACGGTAACCATTGGCAACCATTCCAGCAGCACATCCACGTTGTACTGAACGTTTTTGTTTGAATGCTTCTGGAAATTCATCCTCTTTACCGTCAATTCCTTCGTATGTTGTAGAAAAAGTAACAATTTTAGCACAAACTTGACCTTCTTGAGCACAGGTCACTTCGTACAAGTATTTGGGTGTAGAAGATTTTTCAAATTCAGAACAAGATTCTAGTTGAAGAATGTCAACTTCTACTACTCCTCCGTTAGAATTTTGTAGAGGTTGTTGACCTCCAGGAGGTTGGTCGGGTGGTAGGTCATTTGACCTTCCTGGACCAGACGGTGGGGTTAGAGTACCACATCTGTAGCAAGTAAGGCTTGTGACTGAAATAAAAACACAACATTTTAAGAAAATGCAGTTCTTTTTTTTTAAATATTTTTTCATTTTTTTTTAAATTTTTTTTGGAATATATTTTTTTATTTTTTGAGAATACGAAATAATTTCAGTTAATTTTACCTTGACTTGATGAAAAATACAAGAGAATCACTTCAAAAAGTGTGAGATGAACCCAATTTTGAACCATTTTTCTGATTTTTTTTTCTTAGTTTACGACTTTGAAAAAAAACTTTACAATATTTTTTTCATTTTTAATGAAAAATGTTTACTTTTAAATTAAAAAGTCTTGAATTGACGTAAAACTTAAAGTAATATGAATGATTTTTGAAAAGCCTGGAGTAAATTTGTATTACTTTTTGTAGTGACTGAAGTAAAAATCACTAAAAGGGCTGGAATTCTAGAAGACGGAAGTGTGTGCGATAGAGACTAAACTCTTCTAGCACTTATAGTTTTTAGTTACAAACTCCAGCGATTTTTTTTCCTTGTTGTTATTTGGGAAAACCACAGAATTCTGAGCTACCACAAAATAAAAGTTCTTAGATACAAAAAGTTGGTTATAATGTTTGGATAGTGCAAATTGGCGAATTGTGCAAAAAGTTGCGAAAAAAACATACTTTTGAGGTCTATTTATATTAAAAGTAGGAGCTTTTTCTAGTGTAATCACTTCGAGATAAATAGTGACTGTGACTCACTGTTCTTGGTATAAAAAACCAACCGTTATTTTATTCATTCATTGTAAAGTGAGCGTCAAGATAAATATCCGTTACCTTATTAAATTTTTAAAAAAAAAATTGAAAAATTTCAATTTTTAAATGGAATGAAATTTAGATTATTAAAAATTGTACTGTTGCCTTGGAATGCATAAGAAAGAATTAAATTTGTAGAATAAACCTTTTCGTTTCCGCTTGCATAGGAGGAGGAGGAGCTTTCGATCGTTTCGATTTCGTTTCGTTTCATCATTTCAAAATGTACGGTCCATGCGCGTTGCCTCAATTTGGAAGGAGCAAGGTGAATAACCTTGACAAGGTCAATCCGTCAGACGACTTTCCTCCTGCTCGCATTCCAAAGATAGAATATGCCTATTACGAAAACTTATCTAAACCACGACCAAAGTATCGCAACAATGTGGCCAAGTAATGACATGACGCCGACAACTCGTGACGTGCGACAAAACGTCGGAAATTGTTAAGTCTTTTCATTGTTTTTCAGGCCACGAGGAGTTCATGACTACTACAACGTCGCTTACGATCCACACGTCATCCGTGGAAAAACGTTCAAAACGTTTTCAGAAGTCAACCACAAAATTTCAAAAGTTTGAAGTTCGTAAAATAAAAAAATTTCCCGCTCTGAAATATTTTTCAGGTGGAACGCTCTCGTGTCCAGCGTACTAAGTACGTGCGCCGTCGTCATCGTCCGAATTTCTATGCTCCCGTCGAAATTCCAAAAACTCCGCCTCCAGCAACTGTAGAAAAATATGTCGTCAATCTTGACCGTTTTTTGGTTGAAACCGTAACAAAGCCACTTTTGATCGAAAACGGTCAACAGACGGATGACCTTCATCGAAAAAAAGTTCCAAAACCGGTCATTGTACCCAAAATTGGATTTGATAAGAGTACTGATATTTTGCCGGATGAATTGCTCACATTCGAAGAGGAAGCGAAACCAATTGCGACCACCGTAGGTGAGAAAATCTTGGAACAAGCGCTTCGTGAAAGTATGGAGGAGGAGGAGCTAGAGGCGTTGAGGGCGGAGCAACGCGAGTACGAAGAACGTCGACGTCTCGAGGCGCTACGACTTACACGACTTGAGAAACGGTGTCGAGAGTATTTAAAAAAGAGCGGCCATTTAATGAAATGTCGTCAACTGCGACATTGCAAAGAAAAGGATACGGAACGACGCGTCGGCGCACGAATGTTTTCCCAATCTTACTTCACGTTGCTCATACCTCAGTTGCTGGAAGGGCTCAAGGACGAAGGGTTCTTCGAAAGTGTCGACGAAAAATGTAAGTTTATAATTTGGCACTTTATGTGAAAGGTCAATGACCTTTTACACAAAATTAATCGTTTTTTCTCAGGTTTGAAACGTAATTTCACACCGTGGATCAACCACGCTGTTGAAACTGAACTGTGTCAACAGCTCTTAGTAGGCGGAGTTTTGGACCGTAAGGATTTTGCAGCAACCAATGAAATTGAAAGTTATAAAAACGTTATCAAATTTTCTAATCTACTCAGGTATGTTGGAAAACCTCTGCGTGACCCGTGAAACTGAGTATGCTATTGGTCGATTGAAGGAGGCTGGCGATGCTGAAATTCCAGGAGAAGGTCATGACCCTTAGACAAGTCAAGTGACCTAATTTTTTTTACTAACTATCAACAACTTTACACAAGAATTTGTATAAAAACTATACAAAATTGAGTCCACCACTCAATATTGAGTCAATTTCAAACGACATGTTTGCCCTAGTATTTGAAGGAACAAGGTGTGGCCATGGCCAATGGCCATACTGCTGTCCATTCTCAGAATCTCTTCGGTTATTTGGCACAAAGTCCTTGTTAAATTAACCACTCCCATGTCGTTCCTGTAAATTGAACAATTTTCTTCTATGATCATAAATTATGTGAAATGCATGTCATAAAAAAGTTTGTTGCAAAACTGGTTACGAACATCAAGAGTGACATGAACTGACAAACTATTCCTAAGTGCAGTTAGTAGCCTTTTTGACTCTTTTCGTCCCATCATATCATCTCTTATGAAAAACAATTGAATCTATGGATTACAAAGTTAATACTAAACTGATCATGATAAAGGCAACCGTTTTTACAACCAATGAATCCATCCAGGGATGTCACTTTCGAAGGATTGAGTAGTTTGGTGGCACATCAGTCAACCTGGCAACATCGCTTGCACACACAAATACCGAGGAAGAAGGTTAGGACTAGGAGAGTCGAGCGAGATACTATGCATAGCCACTCGTTGGATCCAAGCCTAGCGGCCAAATCGTCACCATTTTCCACTTCTCATTGGCTTTCCTGTGGTTTGTGGTTGGTGTCTCCTCGAAGAAGGAACAAAAACAATTGGAATTTTACAATAGGGTAAAAACAACAGTCAAGTCTGTCAGAACTTGGTAATCTTTACAATCTCTTTATAGTTCCTAACAAGTTCGTCTCTTCGTTAATTAGTTTGATTACCCTTGACTTATTGGATTCACTGTTTAGAACGTCGTGGCAGGTGAAAAACGATTATCGTTGAACACTCCTCGGATAACACAACAGGGCTCTGGTTTGACTCTCATTTTTTAAATGACTGTGTTCAGTTAGTGTGTAATTAACTTTAGATGGTATATATCGTTTAGTTTTTTATCAATTAGCCTACAGAGGAAAGTTTTAGACGTTCCTGGATTATAATAAAATTGAAGTTAATTAGTCCAGAGTTATACCAGCTGTGTGTCGCACCGTGCCCGTCACGGTGTGGAACGGGAACCTAAAAGGCCAGTAAACGACAACTTGGATGATCGCAAATGGGTGGTAATTTGGCCAAGGGTGGAACCTCATTTCTAGAATCGTTACCCGGAGCACAGGTAAGGTCATACGCTGATTAATTATTCATCAAGGAGTTGGTATTGGTCACTAAGCGTCTGACTTATTCGGACGATCCGAATATTTCATACGCTTAGCGTACGCTTAGGGATTTGATATTTTCGGCGTAGATGTTTAAGTCAAACGATGAGCAGTTCATTGTTCTGTCAGTTCATTCGTTACGTAACGATACTCAGTGTGATTCTTTGATTAGCGTGTCTTTCGTAACTGTAATCTTTTCAATAGAGCGCAGCGTAGTTTGAAGAAGATGATTTTGAAATCAAGAGTAAATGCCTTTAGATTGGCTTGTACGATTAACTATTGTGAGCAATTATGCGAACGGGTGAAGATTGACTCATTAATCTTCCTTACTGTGTATCTTTTCCTTCAATTACGTGCACTCTTGAGAAATTTAAGTAAGGGTTGACCTACTTCCTAAATCAAGCACTGAAAACTAATCTCCGTGAAGTACTTCATAATATTTAAGGGAAGATCCTTCAAGAGTTCATAAAGTTGATGTAAACTTTAAACCTCTACAAGTAGTAATCACTATTTCCTGTCATTCAACTACTAATATCTAATCTTGCCCTTGCTTTGTTACTTTTTTTTCAGAGTCCACATCATATTGTAATGGTTGGATTGGATTCAGCTGGAAAAACTACTGCCTTGTATCGCCTCAAATTGGATCAGTATTTGAATACTGTAAGAAAACTACTTCGTTTTTAACTAACTAATCGTAAGATTTCGTCAAACAACCATCCTTTTAAAATGTTCATTCCGCCGTTGTCCTGTTTTTTTTTGTCCCGCCTGTAATCTTTGACAGGTTCCTTTTTTTCAAGTACTTCATTCACACTTCACCAAATCCTAGGCGTCTCTTACTGAATCGAGTGAATATTGATAAGCACGATTTAAATTCAATTGTTCTAAATGTTACAGGTCCCTACAATAGGTTTCAATTGTGAGCGTGTGCGAGGGTCAAAGGGGAAGTCAAAAGGAGTTAATTTTACCGTTTGGGATGTTGGTGGACAGGTAAGTAAATTGAGAAAAATGATTCACAGTTTCATTAAAAAAGACACTAGACATTTTGCATGGGTTTTTTTTGGTAAATGAGAAAAAAAACGGGAAGAGGAGAAGGAGGAGGTGGAGGTGGAAGTAATTAAACCTTGTATTATTATTATTTTTAATTAAAGGCAATTCTCAGTTAAATTTTATAGCCCCAGTTCCTTCTTCAACTTAACGTGGGTTTTGGATTTGCTGTAAGTTCATCTTCCTGGATGAAACCTTGAACAAACTTGTTCATACTCAGTCTAATAGTGATAAAAATTAAGGGAAAAATTTTTCGAAACAATTATCGTTTTTCCCTTGCGTCATCTCTTTTCTGATACTAATTTTTCTCATGTCTTTTAATAACCAGCTTGGTTAAACTTCAGTCAAAGCAAAAGAAGTTTCGGCTTCTTTTCCTTCTGAATGAGTGACAAGTTTTGTGATGGATGATGTCATTTGTCTGGATAAGTTTGATAGCCATGCTTGATTTTTTTTTCGTCTCGTAATGAAACCATGAAAACTGAGAGTTTGTGTAATAAAATGTGCTGCTGCTGCTGATCTAATAATTTATCACTGGTTTTTTTTGTAATGTCATAGGAAAAACTTCGTCCTTTGTGGAAATCCTATACACGTCACACGGATGGAATCATATTCGTTTTAGATTCAGTGGATGAAGAGAGATTTGAAGAGGCCAAAGTTGAATTAGTTCGTACTGTGAGATCTAATGACAATTTAGGTGTTCCACTTATGCTCCTAGCAAATAAACAGGATTTACCTGGAGCTAAAGAACCTAATGACATAGAAACTATTCTACAGTTACGTGAAACTTTGCATAATACACTCTACCATGTCCAACCTGCCTGTGCCATTACTGGTGAGTGAAGTTAATTAACCGAATATTTATTTTTCTAGAATATGTATCGTTAGTAACTGAAAAACACTTAAGGAATTCTACATCTTTGTCTATTTTTCTCTTCCCTAGGTGAAGGTCTAGATGAAGGAATTGAAGCGCTGTATGAAATGATTCTAAAACGAAGAAAGTTGAAGAAACAAAGGAAAAAGTAGTGACTGATTTTTTTTCCTCGTCTCAAAATTTTGCTGTCTACAATTTTTTTTAACACAACCGCTGCTGCCACCATTTTTGGCATTTTGATTCTACGCTGCTACTATTTACAAAATAGCACTGGTTTTTTTTAGTATGATTTAAAACACACACCACCGCACCACACGGTCAACATAAAAGACAAGCCTTAAGTTCAACCACTACGTTACTCCTTGTCAATGGACAATCGGGTTGTTTGGGTTCGAATCCGGGAGAGGGTTACAAAAGTTTATCCTTAATTTAATTAACTAACGGCTGTTGCACAATTACTAATTACGCTGCTCATTCAGAACAGTATTTATTTCAAAACCTAAAGCCACAAATTTAGCTCTTTTTTTGTACCCTGCTGCTCTCCATTTTTTGTGTCCTAGCTCCTAAAATCCTCATTACCATTTTTTTTAAAAACTTAAATGTTTGTTTGTTCGAAAGATTTGCTTTTTCAAAAAGATAAGATTTTTTTTTTGGGTTTATATTTTTGAAAACTCGTTTTTTTTTGTTTATACGTTTTTCTACCACGACCAACAACCCTCCCAGCCCCACACAACCGAGCCTACGTCTTATATAATATAGGTTAGTTTTAAAAAACAACGTTTTTTGTACAATTAAATTATTATTCGTTTAGGAAGAAAGTTAAATTAATTATATAACTGCGGGATAATCAATTATTTAATACTTGAAATGAAACGTTGTTGACAATGCACTACTAGAAAGGTAGGGTTTACTTTACAACAAATTTTTTATAAGGAAGAAATGTAAGAGAGCGTTTAAAATAACTATTGAATAAAAAAGTGATACGAACGGATAAACGAAATTGAATGACTCTCTGGTTGGTTAGATTTGTGATTGGAGGTCAATGACCTCTCTCGTCTAATTAAAAAAAAACTACTAATAAAGACTAGTATGCTTCGTTATATCAATATCGTTACTATTGAGCATATTGGACATGACTTTTAGAAAAAATTGACATTGGGTCGAATTTTTCGAAGTTTATTTCGTATCGTGAATAATTTAAATAATTTTTTTTCTGAAATATTTTTGTTTCCTTATATAAGTCTAGGAAGTATGAAAATTGTGTGAAAGTACAAAATGTAATTTAATAGGATGAGTGCTAAAGAAGTAATTTTCTATATTGAGTCAAAACTAATCAACTTACTGGACACTGGAAGTAGTTGAGCCTTGAGAGGTTACAAGAGGCACTTGGGATCACGGTCATCAAAGGTCAGACGGGCCAAGTGCCAAGTGGAAGAAAGTAATTTCTCTGAACGTATAAGTTTAGCGTATTAATTTTTAAGTCTTATAAATTGTGAGTGAGAGTCGATACTAAATGTTACGACGAATGTAGACGGCGCAGGCGGCTACGACAGCTATAAATGCGAAACAGGCTGACACCTGATAGGCGACGTTGAGCGAGGACCGAAGGACAACAGCCTGGATAGATAATTAGTCAAGGTGAGATAATGTCATGAAGCAAAAGAAATTATACTGTGTTTTACCAAAGAGCACTAGACATACCCAGCCACCATTGTTGCGAACCCATTCTGCAACGCAAGTTGAAATGTACCGGAGTGACCAGCCAATCAGAGTTGAGAATAACTCACGGTAACCTTGTCGTAAGGCTTCGAGTGCAACATCGGCACAAAAGAAAAACAAAACGAGAATGCGTTCCCGGGTGACGCCCCCATCCTGACAATGAACCAGATTAGATTTTAATCAAGCAAGGACATTGAACTCCAAAACTGTTATGTACTTTCCTTTCGATATTTAGTGGTGAATGACTTGGTAGTTTGTTTTTATTTGCTTTGACCTTTACCTGAAACAACTCTTGGAGCAATCTTAAAAAATTTTCGGAATCCAGAGCTTCCATGTTCGTGGATACGTTTTTAGCTCGTTGACGAACCGAGTTGCGTTCAGGACTACGAGCAAAGGCGTCGGCCATCATGCGAAGCTCACGACCGGCTCGGCTCCAATCAAGTGACCTAAGAAATTAAAGCAAAGCCTAACATTTTACGGTAGTACTCTAGTACTTTGTTTAGCAACTGACTCACTGCGCCTGCGTGGCTGGTTGTGGAACTGGATTTAGGTTGTGTCCAGGAAATTCTGGCGGAAGTACTAGTCCCTCGTGAACTACTTGAGTATATAAAAAATCCAAGTAGAGATGTTGCCCCTCAACTGCATCTTCCCCTAGGTCGTCTTCTACAACAGGTGGAGGAGGTGAATCTTCGTCAAGATCAACCTGGCACAGGTAGTGAGGTTTAGTTCCATTGAGGTATTGTCGCGGTCGATCCTTGTCATCATCATCATCTCCCTTTCCACTGCTATCACCACTACCACCGCCTCGACGAAATGGCAATGCCATTTCTGCTAATTTTTTGACCATGATTTAGTTCTAGGGATGCGATTCTGAACTGATCGTCCTAAACTTGATTGCTTGAGTAATAGAGATTCTCGTTGTAGTCGTCACCGAATAAAATGTCTGTCCATTTGCATTAAGTATAGGTATCGGGCAGGACCTGAGAAATAAGGACAGCTGATTAGTTTAAAATGTTCCAGTTTTAGTTCGGAAATAGTATTGCCAACCAAATTTGAATTTATACTTTTTCAAAGAAAACGTTTTATTTACGAATTTGATCCTACATCTTACCGTTTGATGAAGAAGCCTAATGAATCTGTCGTCGATTGTAAAATGTCGTCCTCGTCAGTAAATCACGCACGTCCTTAGTTCCTTTTGTCAACTATAACCGTGGCACTTGGATGAAGAACAGGTCAAACTTTGATGAATTCTACAAAGGTCACATTTCCTGACAACTTGTTTTTGTTTTGAACTCCTATTCGTCTCACAAGAAGTCATGGACAAAAAACTCGTCTGTCGTTTCCTCTTCCGCGCGCATCAAACAGGTGCAACCAACCAAAGTATGGGTACTTTTTTTTCTTTCGTCATATTTTGGAGGGTATAGTCTTACGGGAATTTAAGACAGACTGCGCGGAACTAATACTGCGCAAAGCGGCGCCGTTGAGTATGAGTTGCAGCCGCCGGATTACCCGCCAATGAGTAGTAAAGGACGCGTCCTCGAGTATTAAAATCAGGTAATGGCAATTAACTATTAGGTAACTAATAATTACAGTGAAACCTTTTTATAGTAGATAAAGATGGAGCTAGAATTTTGTCTATTATAGCCAGATTCTACTATAACCAGCAAATAACATAATAAAAATCTAATACATCTAATAAATCTAAATACAACCTTAACGCAAAACCAGTGCTAAAAAATATAACACTATTACCTAATAATGTTTCCACTATAAGGAGTTACACTATAATAAGGTTTCACTGCAACTGAAATCCCATCTTATGATATGATTCTTTGACCAATAGAAATCGAACGAAAACGATAATTTGAATGAATGCTTTTAAATATTTTTATTTTCCCGCGATTTCGTCACTTACTACTAATAAGTATACTTTTCGTTTTTTTAAATTATAACTACATACATAATTTAGTATATTAAGTTTAAATATATTTCATGTATCTGCTATAATTCGATCATTCGCATAATTAATTCTAGGTAAGAACTAATATGAGCTAAAAGTTTGCACTTTACTTGGCACATTATTTGCGAAATCTAGTTCAAGTGATTTTTCTAGGAAAAATAATCTGTTTGTACATTTTCACCTGCATGCCTATCGTCGTTTGTAGGCGTGATTTACCAATAAATAAACGTTTTGTTTAGAAATTGATTCTACGGAAAAGGTCAAACACAAAGGTCAAACTTAATTTGGACTAACCACTTGTTGAGCTTCGGCTTTTCCATGATACTTAATGCATAGCATGTGATAAGCAACTAACGTGAGGTAACGCTCAAAGTGCATTGGACTGAATGAGAGACACTGCAAAAAAAGATTGACCAAGTTATTTTTTTGCAAATATAGTTTTTTTGCAATGCAAATTTTCACTTTTAGGATATGGGTATTACTCATTTACAAAAGTCATTGCCACGTCGTCTTAAGTGGTCTCATGTCTTTTTTTTTGCACATCCATAAAATCATGCGATTCCTTCGTCTCTATTGTCAAGAGAGTTGAGCTGGATTTGCGAATTGGGATAAAAGGATTTTGCAAAAAATGTTGCAAAAAAGATTTTCCCTCACCCGCTTCCTTATGTTCTCTCCCCATACGTATCAGATGACATAAAAATGAACTGTTGTTGGTGGGTTGCGAATCTTTCGATCTTCCAGGACGTTACCACGTGCTACAAAATTTTTGCAAAAACTGGGTGAGGGCTTCATGGCGAAAGTTTGGAAAGGGAATAAAAAGCGAGCTATTACCCTCCACTCTGTCCTTTCTTGTGGAAGCGAGACCAAGTTAACGAGAACATAGTGTACTGACAATTGACAGGGTTTTCAGTCATTCTAAATTCCGGGTCGGAAAAAGGTAAAGAAAAAATTTTTGCAAAAAATTAATTCTCTGATTTAAAAAAAAAACTTGTTTTTACCTTCAATTTTTTTTATTAAAAAAAAACGAGAAAATACTCTAACTGTTGCAAAACCCAATGATTTTCAAAATCTTCGATAAAAAATTCCCAACAACTTGTTAAAATTTCCAGGAACCTTAATAAAAATTATTTTTGAAATTTTTAGTGAATTTTACATTTTTTTTGTGATGAAAACTTTCCAAAAAAAAAAATGAATTTTTTTTTCAGAAAAAAAATGCCTCCAACAACTACGACTACGGTGACGGAGCTTACAAGTCAAAACATCTACCGGGAAGCCGAGCCTATTCAGGGCAAAGGTCAAAAATTTTGGAACAATGTCGAAATTACTGAAGAAAACGTTATGGATTTAAAAGTTCCAACTGTAATTGTTTGGAGAAATGTTGCCCTTTTTGCCTACCTTCACATTGCTGCTGTTTATGGCCTCTATCTCTTCGTTACGGGTCAGGTCATGTGGCAAACTTTTCTTATGGGTAAGTTTTTTTTCTTTTTTAAATTTTTCAATTAATTTAACTTTTAAATTTAAACACTTTTTTATATGAAAACAATTTCAATTTGCGTTACACTCTTTTCCCAACAATGCGAAAAGTATCGTTTTGTCGCAAACCCCTTTTGTGCAAATTTTCCGTCCGGTTTGACCTTCACCCTTCCCCCCCCCCTCCCCCCCATACAAGCAACGTAGTGTTGACTAAAAAAAATCATCATTTGTTAAAATTAATTGGATCTTCCTTATTTCTTCTGTGAATTTTCTAAATTACCTAAATTATTCCTTAATTTTTTTTTGTGCAAATTTTGTTCCCTTTCTACAATTTCTCATACGTACATGTCTAACTAGTAGTTGGATTTAAATGTAAAAGTTTCCAAACCTCGGTTAGTTATAATTAAAAAAATTGACTTGATTTAATTCTTTCGTGTAGGTATAATTTCAAATTCTAATTTTTTTAAATTGTATTTTTTTTTTATAAATTTAATTAATTAGTTGGAAAACTTTTTTTCTAGCGTGGAAATTACCTTCATTTTTCTTAAAAATACTCATTTTTAAAAAAAAAATTCTTTTCATGTGAAAGTTTCTCAAAAGTAAGTTTTATTCACAGGAACTGTCTATTACTTTGCAAGTGGACTTGGAATAACAGCCGGATGCCATCGACACTGGGCTCATAAATCTTACAAGGCAAAACTTCCGCTTCGAATACTACTGACAATTTTTCAAACAATTGCCTTTCAAAATTCAATCCATGAATGGAGTCGTGACCATCGTGTCCATCACAAATTTTCTGAAACCAATGCTGACCCACATAATGCCAAGCGTGGATTTTTTTTTGCTCATATGGGTTGGTTAATGGCCAAAAAACATCCAGCTGTTAAGGTCAAAGGAGCTGGAATTGACATGTCGGATTTGGAAAGTGATGCAATTGTTGCCTTTCAGAAAAAGTAAGAG